>WHYT01015780.1:0-14191 GCA_009806455.1 Tetrax tetrax
CCCCCTCTGCTCAGCCCCCCTCGGCAGCCCCGCACACCCCGGTGGCTGCCGTTGTACCCTTACATAGAAGCGCACATATGTTGTATACATACGCGAGCTGGGTGACCCTCGCCGCTGGGGGAGGGGGGGGTCGTGGCGGGGTGAGTGGGACACACCGGTGTCCCCCAGCCGCTGACGCGGGGCCCGCTCTCCCGCAGGCTCCCGGCCGCCCTCGGAGGACTGGCTCATCAGCCAGATGTCAATCCAGCGGTCGCTGTCGGTGGGCGAGGACTGGTCGCAGGACATACAGAGCGGCCCCCTGACCCAGCTGCGCTATTCCTACCGGGTGGTCTGCAGCGAGAACTACTACGGCGAGAGCTGCTCCCGCCTCTGCAAGCGCCGCGACGACCGCTTCGGACACTACGTCTGCGAGGCGGACGGCAGCCTGGCCTGCCTGCCCGGCTGGACCGGCGAGTACTGCACCGAACGTGAGTGCCCCGACGGCGGAGGGGGGCGAGGTGGCGGGGGACGGCGGGGCGCCGCCGGCAACGGCTGCCGCGCGAGGCGGAGGGAGGGGGGCACCCCCGCGGGGCCTTCGTGGGGCTGTGCAGGGCACCCAGGCCTGCGCACCTCGAGGAGCATCACCCGCTTTGGCATCCCCAGGCCCTTGCCTGACCTGCTGGGGCGGGGGTGCCGTCTGAGAGGCCTTCGAGAAAACCCAGGCCCCCAAGGCATCGCGGAGTTTGTTCGAGGAAGAGAGCCAGAGGGCATCCCCATGTCTGGTTCCACCAGCTGGCCAAGCCCTGGCTGTAGCGGTCTTTGGCGTCAGCCCTTAAAATGCGATGGCTTCAACCAGGCCGTGACAAAGCGTTGCGCAGGGTTACCTGGTGCGCACTGCGTTTTCACACCGACCTTTCCACTCCCCGCCTGGAGAAAGCACGCTCCACACAGAGGACTTTAGCCCTCTTGGCTGCAGCCACCAATGCTGTGCTTCACCTCTGCGAGCTTTGGCAGCAAAGGAAGAGCTAACAGAGAAAGCACCTCGGCTGAGACGCCTAAGTCAGCAATATCTGTTCCCAGTTAAAATGCTAGCAACTTGCCCACACAAACATTTCCACCATTCCTGCTGCCAGAGGAGATGAGACAGGTGTTGCAGTGTTGTAGCAGGAATCTTTGCTGTGGGCTTGGAGTCCCGTTGGAGTTTTTCAACCTTTCGTTAACAGAAGCTAAAGCCGCGTTGTCTTGCTCCTTTTCTAGCAAGAGCTGTAAGAGTTCATGTTTGTTGTATAAACAGAAAAACTAAAGGACAACTTGTCAAATGTTGGCTCTCCTTGTTCACTTCCTCCTGCTCCAGAACTCCCCGTACTGAGAGTTTTTAAAACAGAGCTTTGAAAGTGCAGAACTGGTTTTCAAAGTATTTTTTTTTTTGAAGCCGGCATTTCCACTTATAACAGTGTATTCTGTAGTGCCATGTGTATTTACCTAAACATTTCTGCTTTTTTATGTTCTCTTTACAGCCATCTGTCTGTCTGGATGTACTGAACAGAATGGATATTGCAACAAGCCTGGAGAGTGCATGTGAGTAGAAGGCAATTGCAATCTGAACTTCAGTTAAAATGGCACCTTGTAATAGAAACTTAAACTCTTTTCCATGTCATTAATGTTTTAATTTGACTTTTCTTTTAGCTGTCGTCCTGGTTGGCAAGGCCGCTACTGCGATGAATGCATCCCCCATATAGGCTGCCGCCACGGGACTTGTAAGACACAATGGCAGTGCATATGTGATGAAGGATGGGGTGGCCTCTTCTGTGATCAAGGTTAGTTCTGAAGGTTGTGCATATGGCTCTAGATTGGGTGTTCCTCGGTACTGCACTAAGGAATCTGACCCAGCAGATCTCGAATTAAGTTTCTGCAAGGTGCATGTTTATAGGCATCAGTTTGTACCACGACCGTCTTACTGTGTAAGTAGTTTGTAGTAATTTTGGTTGAAAACAAGCAAAACTTTTTGGTAGCAGCAGTTTTTCTCTTGGGAAAAAAAAAAAACCAAAAAACAAAACAACCACCTGGATGAGTGTTGGAACAGGCAAGTTTTCTGCCTGCTCAAGCTAAGTTTTAACTTATTCCCTGTACAACCATAACAATTTACTAAACTGTTTCCAGCAGCAGTAAACACCATCATTTGGGCCTTCCTTATTTTGCATACAAGGAAGTTAACTCATGTGATAAGTCTGGAGCATGAGAGAAAAATCATGTAAGCAAGAATGAAAAGTACAGGTTCCATTTTACGGTACACCAGACCACTTCCACCTATTCAACCCATTGAATCACTGAACCGTAGCCAGCTGAGCAGTCATGTCCTCAAGGCCATAGATGCACTGCTGGCACTGAGATCATGAAAGCAAGCTAAGTGTTTTCAAGACAGTTACAGGATTAAGATGGCGAAGTCTGAATTAAGTGGGGAAAAGTGAAGTTGCAGATTTTCTTCTGCTTGTAGTTATCTATTAACCAGTTGTCCTCCAATGACTCTATGGTATTTATAGAGCTTATAAAGATTTTCTGCTTGTGTCCTGTGAAACTTGTGTGCTTAACCTCTGTCTCAAATTTAAAGGGGAAAAAAAAAAAAGGGCTGTCAGGTTTGGCAGAGCATTTAGGCAGTTTAAACTACTAACATGCATAACAAGAGAGCATGGTAAATAAACAATAAAAGATTGCTAGCGTTTGTTTAAATCTCGAAGCCTAAACATCTTTATTTCTTCCCTGCCTCCCTATAAGGTGCCTAGGAGCACACCTTTTAAAGATGGGACTCACTCGTTTAGTATGTGACATGTTGGGAACAAAGTCCCTATAATGTCATTCCTGATGTGTCCTTCGGAGAACACACGCTTATGAAGTATGTTTTCCAACTTGGCATCTAAATCTTGTTGCAGCTAATGAGTTTATGCACACAAAAAAGGGCGAGCATACCAAAGCACTGGGAAAGTTAAATGTCTGCCAGGTCTCTCAAAATTCAGAGCTCATGTGTTACAGTGATGAATATAGAGAAAGATCTAACATCGATGGTGATCTGAAATGTTTGATTATTCCTGATAATAACCTGAATTATCATCTCCAGTGTTCCTGTTGATAGCAAAACGAAATATGTCGTGACAAGTCTGTCTTTTTTGTTGACTGAAGTGGTTTTTTATGAATGTCTTTTCGCAGCTGTCAAAGATGTTTTCCTAACTCCTGATGTCTTTGCAGATCTGAACTACTGCACCCACCACAGACCATGCAAAAATGGAGCAACTTGCATGAACACTGGCCAGGGCAGCTATACGTGTTCCTGCAAACCTGGCTTTACCGGTGTTGACTGTGAACACGAGATCAGCGAGTGTGACAGCAATCCCTGTAGGAATGGCGGTAGTTGCACGGTAAGGGCATTTAAAATGTAAAGTCTTTGTGTGAAGCAAGCCCTGGTATACCTTTTCAGAAATGGTTCCGTAACAACAGCATGGGGAATTCGATAGTACACAGGTTCATTACTGACGCTCACAACCATCAAACTGAACCCTTCCCGAGAGGTGTCAGGGGAGGAAGTCTGTTACAGGAGGAGATGGATCATCTAGATTAGAACTAGTCAACTGATCCTTAGGTTTCTGGTTTTGGCAGCCATTATGAGAGCTTGGCAAGATCCAAGGTTGGTGAGGGAGCAGATCTGTAAAAAATAAGCTTCTCAAACCAAGGTTCACACAGGAACATGCTAAGTCTGTATTTTAATAGCAAATAAAAGAAAACTTTTGCTTTCTGCTACAGGAGTGTGTTGTCAGACAATATGAGTGCAATCAGCTGAAACACTTTCTGTGAAACAGGTCTCCGCATTTTTAGTTCCCTGCAGTCTAGTGTTTCAGAGTGCTTTTGGACCCAGTCAGTGATTGATTCTACCTGTTGATAAAGACTGATCGATTATAGATATCAAATGTAATCTGATGCACATTTAGATTAAAGCTAATGGCACAAGACCCTAGCTCCCTTCTCCTAAGGCCTTGGACCTACTGTACTTGGAAAGAAGAAACAGTTTTGTTTTGATCTTAGTGGTGAGACTTATCCATGCCAAAGCAACGTAAGCCCTCATAAAGAAAAAAGGGGCTCTTGTGCTGAGGATAAACGGCCTGATCAGAGCTGTGTAGGTTGGCACATACCATTCTGCTCTGGGAGGACTTCGGCAATCCCCTGGGACAGTAGTCATGTTTTTGCCTAGTTGCCTGTAGGCTCCCTACAACGGCATCTGCTTGGCTTGTGTAGCTGCACGATTGCTCCTGCGCACCAGGTCTCGCCCATTCACAGCTCTATCCCTCACAGTCCAGCTGCAGCTATTTACTCCCCAAATGTTGCTTTTGCCAGACCAGAGTGTGGAGGGGAAGGGAGAGAACAGCACTCGCTGCCGACCCAAAAGACACGTGTCAAACCACTGTCGTTTGGTGGCATCAAATAACAGTGCCTAATGTTGTGTTTTGCAGGATATGGAGAACGGTTATCACTGCCTGTGCCCCCCTGGCTACTATGGCACTCACTGCGAGCACAGCGCCTTGACCTGTGTAGATTCTCCGTGCTTTAACGGTGGCACGTGCCTGGAAAAAGAACAAGGGGCCAGCTACACTTGCGTTTGCCCTTTCGGCTTCACGGGGTCAAACTGTGAAAAAAAAGTAGACAGGTGCACAAGCAACCCATGTGCAAACGGTGAGTCTTTTTATCAAAAAATCTCATGTCTGACTCGTTTGTGCTTTTCAGTGCAGAAGTGATAGAAATCCAATCTGACCTCTACTCTTCCTCTGATACATTAGTCCCTCTCCCCGTCTACCCTAATTTTGGTCTCTTGCTGGGGGGGGCTTTCACTGGCCTTTTCTATGCAACAAAACAATGCACAAGGTTTATCGTGTGATGGGGAAGGTAGCAGAATTACATAAATCAAATTAACTTTATTACTTCTTTAGAAGGGTCATGTTTTTAAGGCATGGTGCTACAATTAGGTAAACTAGAAGGAACATTTAGATGTGCGGTTGTTTTGTAAAATAACCTCCCTCTTCTTGAGGTAGTATAATATGCTTACCAGGGAGAGGTTTGAGTTTCCGAGTGAAGTGCATTGCAGACTAATTTTTTTTTTATTTTACTTTCTTCCCTCAGACGGCAATTGCTTTTACCTTGGTCAGATTCGTGTGTGTCGTTGTCGGGCTGGTTTCTCTGGTCAGAAATGTGAAATAAACATCAATGATTGTGCCAGAAACCCGTGTTCCAATGGGGGAACTTGTCATGACCTGATCAACGATTACACCTGCACGTGCTTGCCAGGCTACAGCGGCAGGAACTGTGACATCAAAACCCGAGATGAATGTGCTTCTGGGCCATGTGAGAATGGAGGCACATGCTACAGCGGACTTTATAGTGCCAACTTTGTCTGCTACTGTCCTTCTGGCTTCATGGGCAACCGTTGCGAATTGCCAGTTTATTCAGTGCCTGTTACACTTCCTCCTAAACCAGTCCCCTGGATCGCTATATCCATGGGGGTGGGGCTGGTGGCTTTGCTCATACTGTTCTGCATGATAGCAATGGTCATCAGGCAGATGAGGATGCACCCAGAGCAGGACTCGGAGACAATGAACAACCTGTCTGACTTCCAGAAGGACAATCTCATTCCAGCTTCCCAGCTCAAAAACACCAATAAAAATAAAGACCTGGAAGTGGACTGTGGGCTGGAGAAATCAAACTACAAACCCAAGAATCATAAACTGGACTACAATCTGGTAAAAGACCTGACAAGTAGAGGGACACAGGAAGATAAATATTACAAAAGTGAAAAGTGTTTAGGAGAAAAATCTCCCCTCCGACTACACAGGTGAGAATGCAGTCTTCCTTCTAGTCTTTCTTAAGGCCCCTCATCTTCATACCAGTCTAGAAATATGGGGGAAAAAAGAAACCCCGAGGGGACAATATACAAAACAAACCAGAGTAAAGCTGGGAATCTTCATACTGGAGTATCTGTGTCACACTGCCAGTATGAGTACTGTGAAGGGGAATGGGAGTGGCTAGTCCAGTGGTGAGAGTAGGATGAAGAGACATTGGAGGAACAACAGTTAAGGCATATAGTGATTAAAAATAAGTATTTCGCTTGTTAAGAAGGCAAAATTATCTACTTATGGAGAAGAATGATGGAGTAAAACTAACTACTATTTCCAAAATAGAAAAGGGCAAATATTCATTGGCGCATCAGTCTTCTGATACGTGTACTGGACGTCTTGTCTGGGGTCTGCTTGTGGCTCTTTCACAGAGGGATCTGAGGAGCACGCTGTTAGGTTGGGCATGGCATAGGAAGACGGTAGCTATTCCTTACTGCCACTTTTCTAGTATAATATCCTGCCATCACATGGAACATGTGAAATTTCATCCTCTGCACACCCTCCCACACCTCCGTGGCTATCTCCTTCCACCCCTCCATATTCATGGTAGATTTTGAGAGTCAGGCTTGTTAGTAGTCAAGTAACACTCTTTTCTCTCTGCTCTGCCGTAGTGAAAAGCCGGAATGTAGAATATCAGCAATATGCTCTCCGAGGGATTCAATGTACCAGTCCGTCTTTGTGATAACAGAAGAAAGGAATGAGTGCATCATAGCCACAGAGGTAAGGAACCACACAGGTGAATAGGCATAAATTCACAAAGTAAAGGGGAAAACGATCCTTTACAATTGCATCTGAGAGGATTACTCTATTTCCAGCAATCCCAGGTGCTTCCCAGCATTCACCTCTCCTCTTCTGTGGGCCACAGGAGTTGCCAAGCAAACAGAGCATACAGTGGGAAAAATAAATAAAGCGGCAGCTCTGATTTTATTAAACCAGAGATTTTGAGCTTACATAAGTTGGTCAGAGATGAAAGCATGGAACATCAGCCCATGAAAATTCAGTCCATTGTAGGATTATTTCCTCTTAAATAGATAGTCAGCAAAAATTGAACTGGTAATCATTCACAGGCCCATTGATGTAAACCCATGTTTTTCCCTGTGACTACCATGGATAATCTGTGTTCTGAGGAAACAGGCAAACCTATAGATTTCCAACAGAAGATGGAAGGTAGCTGAATGTGTTAGTGGATAGCATAACAGCCATTTAGGAAGTCTGTAAGAAGGTAATTCAAACATCTAGGCGCCTTAAGCTCCAGCTGTGTATTCTCTAACAGAAGTTAACACTGTTTCTTATGTTGCTGATAAACACGTCTAGATTTTTATGTTATTTTAAAAAGTATGAGGACAGTACATGAAAAAGGAAGGACCTAGCGTTGAACAATCCAAAGACTTTAAAAAGCAGCTTTTGAGGAGCCAATCAGTTCCTGAAGAATTACTGATTCTTTGGAAAAAAGGCCAAATGGAAGTTAAAGGCAGTTTAACATTAACCAATACCTGCCTTCTTCAGCGTAGCCATCTTTAGGACTAGTTTCAGGTAGTTTCAGACTCCAGGAAAGGGAAGCTTTTTGTGCCATATAGCAGTGATCTGTGAAGACAGATCTGCAGGATTCTGTCTCCCTTGCCAGGGTGGATATCAGATTTCCTCTTGAAGGCAAGCTGGAACACAAGTCAACCATCAATATTAAAAGTTTAAGACTAACTGAAAGGATTTTCAGAGATACAAATGACAGCTAGACGCTTCGTTCCCATTAACTGACCTAGATACCATATCTTCCTTTGAAGATCTTGCAGACCAAAACTAGACTCCCATATTTGCATCAGGCACCTCCAGAAGTATTTTTATTTTTGGAATGACAACCCCCAAAACCTCTCTCCACATCATTCAGGCTTAATGCTTCTGAACACAACCTATTTAACTATACGGTATGCTCTTTAGGTGACATTAGAGACGAGACCTAATGTTAAGCGCTCAGATTTGTAAGCTCTATCGTGAGCATTCTTCCCTTCCGCCCAGGTAGGGAGGCTACTTGTCACGTGGATTACTTGTTTGCTGGTGATTCTCCATCTCTGGACCCAGATAAAAGCGTTGAATGCTGGTAGTTAAACTGCAGTAATGTCTAGCTTAAATTACTTTGGTTTGACATACTTGCATTGTAATTTGTTCGTTCTGCAGTGCTCTGTATGCTGTGCTTCCTTCTCATTCCTGGTATTGTTTTCTGTCCTGGCAGGTATAAGACTGAACATCAGCCCATTTGCACCTCAGATTTGGTAATGCCAGTAGATGGACGTTCCTGCTGCATTGTTTACAATTCAGAACTGGATTGGACTGTTTTTAATTACATGCAACTTGCTGCTCTCAGGCGGAGGATGGAACTGGGTGAACTGGACAGACTGTGAATTTACTGAAAGATGCAATACACCTTTTTGTTCTTACTGCCCTTGTTTGAAGTTTGATACCAGAAATCTCTTTGGCTGTAGAAGAGGGGAGGCAGAGGGAAGAGAGAGGGGTTAAAAATGTTGTCATTTTAATTTGTTTTTAAAAGATACTGAGGCCAGTTCCTCATGGACAGACCCCTGGTTTTCCAGAACTCTGGTTATGGGAGGTGCCGGTAGATGAGGAGGCACTTAACTATCACAGATGTTGCCGTGGAAGGTGTGAAGAAAGACACATTGCTATGCAGATAATGGATACAGTATAAATGAGGTCTCCCATTTTCTTCTGGGTTTAAAAGTGCCTAAAATGTGTCAGGAGAATCTAATAAGCCCAAACAGAGACTTGACTGCTCTTTTTGCAGTTACCTGAACAGTATTGGGCAGGGGTGGTAGATACTTCCTGCTACGCAGCTGTTTGCATCTCCTCTCTCCTGCTGCATGTACTGGAGACGGTGTAAGGGGCGAGAGGAGGAAGGAAAGAGGAATACCGAATTTACACGTCATCTCATTTGGTGATGCTTTGGAGAACTGATTGACCCAAGACACAGTATGGGACAGGATTTTTGTGGATTTAAACATTAGAGAAGGAAGAGTTCTGATAAGGAATGTGTACTGCCTCTTCCCCATTGATAAGGAGAAGAGGCGGATTCCAGCTCTATTTAAAGCCTTACAAATGCATTTAAAATCAATCAGCTCCTAGAACCTATATGTGCTGAGCTGTCTCAGCTGTTTTCATGCCCTTTGCACTACCAGTGATTGTGAATAGACATTACTTTTTTCTTCTCCTTCCTCATTCTCTCCCCTCCAGCTTATTTGGACACAAATTCGGGGGTTTATGTCGTGTTTCTGAATTAGGTGCCACCTTCTACCACAAATAGTCTCAAAGTTGAAGCTGTTAACTTTCTAAAGGAGAAGAAGCCGTGTGACACTCCCCCCCTACCCCATTTCTCCATCTGGTTGCAAAACTCCAACTCCTGTCCTTCATCCTGGTTCCAAATGCCCAATAGCAAAGCACCCACTGAGATGCCCTCTGCCAAGACAGGTGGAGATTAGAGTTAGAAGGTTCTAGGCTCATCCTGTTTCTCACTCACCGCTGCATGGAAAAGGGGAAGCCTGCCCCCAAAAACCAGAGGCGTGCAAAAGCTCTTTTCTTATATACATATTTACAGCAATAATAGCGGACACCCCAGTGGAAAGTGCTGTGACACTAATGAGACTGTGGGGTGGGGCAGAATGAGGAGGGAGGAAGCAAGATCTCCTTGAAGAAACCTGGACCACGCTATCTCTCGGACGGCAATGTTCCTGCCCTTGTAAATCCTGTCTTCGGACTGGCCCATCTACTGCCTTGAACTGTGCAGACAAGACCCCTTCATAATGTCCACTACTGACCTTCTGCTCTGACCACATAGGACCATGTTGAAGATGACCGTCAGAAATCAATAATATGGGTTTTAGTTTCTCTGTTTGTAGTTTATTTTGAAGACTAGTATTTCAGTAATTTAAAAAAAAAATCAGAAGCACTGAACTTTCTACGTTTTATAACATTATTTTGTATATAATGTATATTTATAATCAAAACAGAAGTGTAAATATGTTTATTACTTCTCATGTAATGTTTTTAATGTGATGACAAAGTTTGAATTTTATTTTTTTTTTCAAGCAATGAAAATACTTTCCTGCTACTACAAAGTTTACTGTGGTTTGTCATTTTTCACTTCAGGTTCCGTGATTCTTTGACAGCCAAGGTTACTTGAATCCCCAGAAGTAAGCTTGTCTGCCTGCTCCCTGCAGTCAGTCCTACATTTACATTTTGCTGTCAGCTGCTTTTATAACCATTAACCGATGTCAGCAAAGTTGTTCAGCTGACAGGAAAGTTATACATATTTATAGTGATATATTATGCAATATATATCACTATATATTATCTTGCTATGGAGTGGGATTGAACTGTCAGGAAAGCTATTTTTATCAATGCTTCACTCTTCCATGACAACTTGTGGAATGGAAGACACAGATTTAATACCACTTCTAAGTGGTTTGTGGCTTAATAAATGTGCTGGCTTGGTGTTCACTTGTGGAACAAAATATGATTACTTAAAAAAAAAAAAAAAAATCCCATTTATTTAAATACTTTCAGTAACACCCAATCTTGCCCTCCCCAGGTTACTCTTGCACAGCATCTATTTTTACACCTGCAAGATTGTATCCTTGTTTGTTTGATTGCACTGGGTAAGATTTGTCTTTTGCTTGTGGGATTAGGGGGAGTTTCAGGCTTTCTCCTCCTGAGTTCCCTATGCTAGACCAGCAGCCGTGACCTCCCAAGACATCACAAAGTTATTATCTTCCACAGCCCTTTTGGATGACCTTTCCACAGAAAAAGTGTAAAAAGCACACTTGTGTAAAACACTCCCGGCAGGTTTAGTGGCCTTTGAAGCACATACATTTACAGACAAATAAATCTCTCACTAGACCAGCTAGGTGCAATACAGCCAACATCTGAATGCACAAAAGCAAAAACTGTAAGAACAGGAAACCACTGCTCCTCTATTTTAAACCTAGATTTTTGTTGTTGACAAAATGCCAAAAAAGCATCTTAGTGTTGGATGCCTTTCCTATCTTTCCCCAAAATAAGATCTAACCAAAATTTGTTGTTTTTTTTTTTAAATACAAAACAAAACAAAAAAAAACCCCACTGGTGTTAAAAAAGCAGCGTAACAAATTATTTTTACTTTGTCATTAAAATACTGCAATTAACGGTTTGTAAGGGTCCTTGTGAGTCTATTATTAAGGTTACATAAATACTATTTACTTTGGATGGTTTTGTTTCTCCCTCTTCAGTTCTTTTCTTAGCGAAATTAACTTTCAAATCCCAGCCAATTTCCCTGGCTACCACAAAAATAAATTTAAGATCAAACTCAGAAATAAAAAGCCACCTCCCCCTCCCCAAACATTCACCCTGTAGAGCAAATTATGAAAAACAAGCCATTGACAAAAAGCCGAGCAGATGCTCCCTGCTTGCAGTCCTTCCTCGGCAATGTGAAATAAACCCAACAGATGCCTCTCTTAATTGAGCACATGGATTACATACACACATGCACTCTGTCCTGCTTAAAACAAAACACACACAAAAATCAAACAGGAAAATAGCCAGAGAACTCTTCCCAAAGCCTAGGCAAGCAGGAATGCTAAGACCAAAAAAGACTCGGCTCTTCCTGCTCAGAAGGAGACAGGAAACCGTATCTGTGGTCAGAGGGGAGTTGAAATCCATTAAAACCCGTGGACCTGATTATGTAGATCCCACAGGGTAAAGCAGGTACAACACATGCCTTTGTGTATCCACACAGGAGAGAGGAAAAAAAAACCCAAACGCATCAGCTTACAAGGAAATCTGTGAATATTTACTGGAGGCAGCACTGCACTCTGCAGCTACCAGAATAGATCACAGGTCCTGCACAGGAAAAACAGGAGCGGTGCCTGCTTCCACACAGGAGGAGATGGAAAGCATATGTGAATCTGTGCACGTGTGCACATCCCCAAGTCCTTGCCAAAGAAACTACAAGCAAATTAGCTGAACACATAATATGACCTGGATTTAACCTGCGTCTTTGGCCAAAAATGTCCTTACTGAGGGCTGCTGTGCACCGACTGCTCAGCAGCCTCTCCCTGCTAAGCGAGTGCATCTCGCATCCACGGTGTGTGAACTCACTAGGAGGAGCTCCGAGATCCTTCTGGGCTGTAAAGACTCAACCTGAATTTTAGAGATTTCTCTTGAGGGCCACAGATGATGCCAGGACAGTAAATGTACTGACAAATAATGCTTTTTCTCTTAAACAAGCTTATAAAGTTCTCCAACCCAATTGTACAACTAACTTCTCTCAGCATAATTTGCACCAGCTATGGCTAAATTACAGATTTGGCCCAAGGACTGCACCTAAACTTGGCTTTCAGTTTTAAAAGACTGCACAAACTCACTTAAAAGCAATGCAACAAAACAACAACTTTAAGAACAGACTCCTGAGTCTGAGGAGCTCTTCGGTATTGCCTTGGAGTAGCAACTGGTAGAAACTATTTCACAGCCACACAAAGCTCTTCAGTCTAAACCATTTCAGAGCCAGAGTGAGTGAGAGGGGTGCTGCTCAGTGCAGCGCTTCGCTCGGGTTGTTCCGTGTTCATCCCCAGCCCTCCATCATTCACCTCCTCAACCCTCGGCTGCCGAGGGGAAGCAGATGCCGGGATGTACCCGTAACTACAGCACCCACTGGTGCTGAGATAACAGGCAGCAGGACTGCGCTGATGCAAACACGGCGCAGGGTGTGGAGTTCAGTTAGGTTAGCGTAGAAGAGGGATGTTTGTAGAAATTAGGCTAGATATAGGAAGTGCCTAAAATGGGATAAAAAGCAGAATGTGTTTTATTATGCATAATTGTCCTGCAGCAGCTCTCAGCCTTGAAAGAGCTGCTGAGAAAGCCTAATTTAGATATTGTGCAATTGCAACCATCCAGTCCAACAGATTAAATCCTCTCTGTAAAAATACAATTTAAGCATTTTCATTGTTCCTCAGTCTTTTTTTCATTAGTTCATGGTAAAAGGAGAAAGGCACAGCAGGTCACTAACTAACCTGCACTATAGTGGCTTAAGCAACAGTTAGGTATCTGTGTTTGCCTGTCATCCCCTTATCTCACACACCTGATCCATAAATACATATTGATTTTACGCAGTAGATACGACACTCCCAGCACATTTTGCTCACAATCCAAGCTCCAGTTGTGGAGAACTAACATAACTCAGTGGCCTTCTGCCATGCTTCACTATTTTCATAACTTTAATTTTACAGCCTCTCTAGAGAGTCAACATCAAGATTTCCACCCCCCCACACACACTCTCCCTGTTGAAGTTTTGCCAGCTCAGCTCCCAGACCCTGCTGGCCTGTGACACCCAAAGCAGTAAGATTTCTCCTTCATCATGCTTGCACCTGCTCTAACCCTGCCTACTCTGCTCTCAGATCTCATCTGGGCAACAGCGTGACTCAGCGCCATAAAACTACCCTTTCTCTTTCTCCTCCCTCCGCTCATCTTATCACCCCCGCCGTCCTTGCTCCTCTTCCCCTGCGCAGCTCCTGGGCATATTTCCGCAGCGTGGTGGTTCATCATGAGGCAGGGTTAGGACGGGACTCTGATTCACCAGGTAAATGATTGTGTACAGAGCAGCAATTTCAGGTGCTACACCAATTGTTCCATGCGCAGCGTTTGATTCTGGGGTCCAGCATGTAACTTTTCCCCTTTCCTTTTAAATCTTGATTGTCACTCTTCCCAGAGGTGCTCCGCAGATAGATCAGCCATCTCCTCTAATGTGCTGTTCAACCCTTGGGAGATGCAAAGGGGAAGAGACACAAGATTGATCTGCTAACCAGTCTCACCCAGCCATCACTGCCACCCAGACGTCTTCACTGCCTTCCAGCAACCCACCACGCCAGTCCCCAAGGGCGTCAGTGGTGGCAGGCTCTGTGCAGCTCTCCAAGCTGCTGGGGTGCACCTTTGGGCAGGGAGAAAAGCAGGCAAAGTTTAAAAGTGCAGGGCATGGAGGGGGCCAGAAAGTAACTCCTGCTCCCCAAGTCTCCACCTCATTGTCCTCTGACTGGGTCACTCACGGCTTCTGACTGAGCTGTCATATGAGAGAGAAGACCTGAAAGCTAAGGCATCTGGGTCGTGGCAATCCCAGGCACAAATACAGACTGGGCGGAGAATGGATTGACAGCAGCCCTGAGGAGAAGGACTTGGGAGTGATGGTGGACGAGAGGCTCAACATGAGCCGGCAATGCGCCCTTGCGGCCCAGAAGGCCAACCGCGTCCTG
>WHYT01015780.1:14211-37776 GCA_009806455.1 Tetrax tetrax
AGGTTTAGATTAGATATTAGAAAAAAATTTTTTACAATGAGAGTTGTAGAGCACTGGAACAGGTTGCCCAGAGAGGTGGTGGATGCCCCATCCCTGGAAACGTTCAAGGCCAGGCTGGATGGGGCTCTGAGCAACCTGATCTAGTCAGGGAGGTCCCTGCTTCTTGCAGGGGGGTTGGACTAGATGACCTTTGAAGGTCCCTTCCAACTCTACCCATTCTATGATTCTATGATTCTATGAAATAGAGCAGTCTGCATCTGGAGATAACATCCAGGGTTATGTTATGTGACCTGTAACAGAGATGATCCCAGGATGAATTTCTCTCTTCCATAGTCTATAGAATAATGACCAACTTGCCTCTCACCTAGGTAGTAGTGTAGTACATAACTACCACAGAACGCCTTAATCTTTCTTCATTTCCTCTGAGTGCATCTTGTCTTTCCCCCTGCCAACCAAGACGGAGTCAGTGCTCAGAGTCCATCTATCCCTGTAGCTGACCCCACCCTGCATGAGGACCAAATTGTTCCCAGGAAACGTTCCAAGGTACAAACCAGCACCTTGTTCATAGTCGTGTTTTGCAAATACACATATAAATTAAGAAAACATGCAGTTTGAGGAGAGGCTGTTAGGTGATGGCATCTTTTAGCTGTGCTTTATGACTTACTGAGTTGTTGCTGGCTTCACAATGGTTTTGTTGATTGTGTTTTTAACTAACTGCCTAGAAGGTCACAGAGGCATCATGTTTGTTTTTATAAACTGAATTAAACCAACTCATATTTAACATCCAAATAGATCTGTTGAGAGTTAGTTTTATAGCTGGCAAGGCCATCACCAGCCAGAACAGGACTTGACCATTCCTGGCACTTGTAAGAGCTCTGACAATCCCTGTGCTTGGACACAGGGCTCCCACGATGGTTTGTAAGCTAGGTCAAAATTCCTGGTGCAAATGGGAATTACTGTGCATTTGAAATTCCTTCTCTGTTATCACTGTTTATTATTTGCCTTACATTTTCTGCTTTGGCAGAAAATGCCAAAGTATTGCCAAAGCGTTTTTGTTCCTGCCCAAAAACTCGTTTGTTCTCTGGAAGATTGTCAGCAAAGAAACACAAGACAATCTGAACAAAATGTATTTGGTGGGGGGGAAAACCACACAGGATGAAAGTGTGATAATTACAAAAGAAACGGCCTTGCTATAATTCCCTCTTTCAGTTCAGCCCACCGGGTGCTGGTGTTAGCTTCTTCATCAATAGCTTCTCCTCCTCTCATGTCTCCTTACAGCACAGAGGCTCTTTTCTTCCTCCAGACCACCTCCCTTCATGAAGGTTACACTGATTTAGCACTCTGTTAATGATATTTAAGTTTTGTCATAAGTTGCTTGGGAGGAGGTTTTTGAAATTCTCCAAAACTCTAGACACAATCACAATGTGTGGCCAGGCTTCTGGAGACAGAGTTCGCTTACATCCTAGGAACAGGCAGAAATACCCATGTGCTTATAATTATGAAAAATCTCCTTTTTTTTTTCATGGAGATAGCAAGGTTAAGAAGCCCTTACATCAGATACACATTTTTCGTTTGCGGGTAGGAAGAATTTCCTTGCCATTCTGGCAGTTGCTCCACAATCTGCTCTCAGTCATCTTCAGCAGATGCAGGTTCATCTCACTTCACCGCAGCCATCCAAGCGCAAAGCGTCTCATTTAAGCCAAGCGTGCAGCTTGTCTAGGGTTCATGGAGAAAGGTAGACCCTTCCAGCGTTCTCCCCTGGAGAAGCATCTGAAGTAACTGGGAACAAACAGTGACTCTTGGAAGGGCCAATCCCATTAACTGAAACCTGCGACTACCTTTAAGACAGTTTGAGTTGCACAAGAGGCAACCTTAGGTGTGAATTTGAAGAGCAGGCAAGGCTCCTCTGAAGGGAGCGAGACCCAAATGCTTAACTTCTTCACTTCTTTCTTGAGAAAGCCTCCCTTTCGATGACTGCCTGTTCCCCTCTCCTGAATGTGAGATGGCGCTAATAACGCTAACGTGACTCAGAAGGATGTTGTGAGGACTCATTCATCTCCTTCAGTGTCCTCGCAGCTGCGGAAGTGCAAATAAGCCTTTACCGGCCTCATCTTATTGTTTAAATGGCCACTCAGTGTAAACAGCATCTGGGCAAACCAAACAGTGGTACGCGGGTGCGCGGAGGCAGACGTTGCTCCCGCCGCCTCCCCTTGCAGTGGAGGAGCGCTTTCCTTGAGTTTGAGCCCAAACCGGCCGCACTGTGCTGCCATCATCGCTTCCTGTTTGTTACCTCATGACACCGTTTCCCGTTTCCTGCCCGATTACGACCATGCCAACTGTTTTTCCCAAGCCTGAAACAGCTTCCCAGCACCCCCCTTTTTGGCTCACACAAAAATACCACCATTGACAATGGCCTGGTGGGGGAGGTTGTGTGAAGCACAGCCCTCTCCCCTCACCGGCACCTTCCCTCTCTCTGGCTGCTTGGGCATCCAGTCTCGGCCTAAAGAAGTGAGTCTCACACCTCCTGGAAAAGAAATGAGGCGCTGGTTGCTTCCAGCTCCCAGGGTTTGGTTGCGAGCAAGCCCATGGCAGCAAGGTGTCCTGCAATGCATCCGAGTGAGCTGGACGCAGAAGGTGCTGATCTGAGGGACTCGCAGGGCTCATTTCTTTGGGCACCCGGTATGTCACAGTGCTTTGCGTTTACTCAGCAACCCGGCACTGAGCTGAGTAAAGCAAACGCTGTGGGAAAGCCCATTAGGGCATTGAAGTATGGGGGATTACTGTGGTCCCTAGTAGCTAGGTCCAGTGTCTCATCACCCCCATGGTAGAAACTATCACCACTATCAGCCACTATTAGTCACTATCATTGCTTAATTTGCTTTCAGCATCCAGCCACTTCTGGCTGTATCTTTCCCTACTCTATTTAGGGCCTTTCAGCATGTGGCATTTTCTCTCTGTGCCTGTAACCAAGTGATGTCCCCAGTCCTGTTTCGGTACCTGAGGCAGCTGAGCCCTTTCAGTCTCTCCCTGAAGGTCAGAGTCTGTAACGCTGCAGTGAGCTCCTTGTCTCAGGTGGGAAGAACACCTTCCTCCTCCTACTCTCTACACCTTTGTTTAAGCACCCAAGGACCACAGGGACCCCAGAAGGGGTCCCTTTCCCAAACCCCTGGAGGGCTGCTGTCTTCTCAACAATTGCCTGATGGTGTATCCGAAGTCCTAACAGCATCCTGCAAAGGAGGCTGACAGAAAGCAAACACTTTGCAGTTCTGATTTTTAAGGGGCTGGGGGCCAGGGACACATGGGAGAACAACCTGCATTTAATGCCAGTTCACACTAAAGCACACAGGAGCCTCCTAGGAGCTGTTGTGTAGCTCTGGTCTGTGCTTTCACCTGCTCTCTTACAGTCACAACAGCACTGACCTGTCACAGCTAGATTATGTGAATCCTCTTTACCAGTCCAGGGCCTGACCCAGCTAATACATATTACCAGTTACTTACTGTGTTGGGTTGCCACCTTTCAAATGTGAAGAAAAATAAATAGCCTTTGCAGACATTCACCAGAGGCACGTGCCCATTTAAGCTTAGCAGAATGCCAGTGAAAATGTGAGCTGGCACTTTATTTCTTCCCATCTCACCTACAGTAAGCAAAATTAAAAAAAAAAAAGCACCCCTGTTCCTTCACCTTCACCTTTTGCCTGCCCCGTCTATTTAAACTGTAAACTACTTGAGGAAGGAACTGTCCTTTGCTTTGGCTTTCACAATATTCAGGTGCTGCTGAGCTGCAGCACAGGAAAGACCCTGGACATCCTGAACTGCAGAATGAAGACATCAAAGTGGCAATAACTGATCTACAACAACAAAAAAAATGAAAGCTGATTTCCCTAGCTGACTCTAAATGGAGGTGACATATGCATGCTTTGAACTAGCTGTTCCCTTACTAAAACACATGGAAATAAAACTGTACCACTATTAGTGGTCTGATTCCAGTACAAAGCTTTATGGATATTCCATTTGAGAGCTGTTGTCAAAAATCTGAGCAGTCAATGGTAGCAGGGAATTTTCTGTACATTAACTTCATTACAGATTGTCCCACTATGAGTAACTGTGGGGCACGCTGCTGGGAACAGGCTGGAGAGGAGCAGATCATACCACGCAAATCCAAACTGGCAGTGTGTGGGAGCGGGCGAGAGCTCTGGTGTTGAAGGAGCTCTTTGGCATGCACCAGCTATTGCACTCACATCTTCCCTTTGGAAAGCCAGG
This sequence comes from Tetrax tetrax, assembly GCA_009806455.1. NCBI lineage: Eukaryota > Metazoa > Chordata > Aves > Otidiformes > Otididae > Tetrax > Tetrax tetrax. Next base: position 18,472 of record WHYT01015780.1, read on the forward strand.
TACATTCACCTGTGCTGGGGGGCAGGGAGATCAGCAGAAAAGGTGAATAACTATTTGCACCAGTTCCAAAAGCCCTGCACACGCATGTGCACGCACAGCCCCTGAGAAGGAGAGCATCCCCGACCAGCCCTGTTAGCCAGTCGCTGTCTGCAGAGCCGTCGCAGCCCGAGTCAGCAGCTCTCAGGCTGTGAAGGCTCAGGGGCAGTGGCAGAGCCTGTCTGCCTGTCACAAGAGGCACCTCAACCAAAGGGAGGTGTAGTGTCTCTTGCAGCTGAAGACACAGCGGTGCTCTGTCACTGTGCACTCTGGTTAGTGGGGATTAGAGCAGTGGGGCTGTAAACAAACTCTACCCTTTGAGAAACCCACAGGGACTGAGGATTTTATACCCTGGACTTCACTGACTTATTGCTGCATGGCATGTTGTCCAGCACACCAGGTAACATGCACTAATTCTGTGCTGGCATGCTGGGCCAGGAAGGGCATCTCTCTGACAGCCACTGCTCACGTTTCAGCTTCAGACAGCAGCTCTGCACAAGGAGCACTACTGCAGAGCAGCAGGCATGGGCAGAAGCAAACAGCATCCTTTCCCCTCAGTATCAGATTCCCACCCCAGGACCCTCCTCCGGTTTGCTCCCCTGGCCAGGAGCAGGATCCCTGGGCTGCAGCTGTGGCACCAGGAGCAGTTATTCAGTGACAGCAGACAGAGACAGAGTTTTGTGTGGGAGACAGCAAGTTGCACCTCTCCCCAGCCTGCTATCACAAAACTGACTGAAAACAGCTGAACCAGAAGGCTGCAAAGCCTTTCTACCCTCCAAAGGTAGAAAGATTTTTGGTTTTCTCAGCTGTCCCTTTGCTTTAGGGGACACCTGTACACCTGGCTTAGCAGCAGCAGTGGGGTCCCTGGTACCAGCCTGGGACCGGCTCCAGCCCCCGAACGGCAGCCTGCACTGTGCAGCTCTGTGTTTCTTCTCAGAGGCTCATTACCATTATCAATATTTAATCACTGCCACTAGAGTACAAAGGAAGAGGGCCTGGGGAGCGCAGGGCTTTTGAAGGCTTGCAGGAGAGGCAGCGCACCTGCCTGGAAAGCCTGCCTCCCAGGGCAGCCTGGAGACTGGGTGGGGAGAGCTTTGGTTGAAGATGTCACTGTGTTCCCTCAGGGATTGGCACAGTTAGTCATTTCTGCAGCATTGATGTTTTGGGGTATGAATGGTTGGGTCTTGATTTCTTTTCCTCAGGCTCACACACACACTGGAAATTATACTGGCGAAGGAGCAGAGTGGTTTAAGGAGTATTTGGAAGCCCACAGCAAAAGTCATCAGCATGTCATGGCAAGCAGCTGCACTGTGCATTTGCCTTGAAAAGGATTCCTCACTGTCCACCTCTGCTTTTCTTTCACTCCAGCTCCTGTTTCATTTCTCTAGGCCTTGCCACTTCCTTCCTGAGAATAAATAACTGCAGGTCTGCAACCTTTCCAAGTAATTTTCTAGAGAAACAGGCATTCAAGGCACTGCTGTGCAACCACCCAGGATACCACAGGAGAGGACTCCACCCCAGACCTGCAGAGATCAGCCATTTGCCAGAAAAACAGTGGATGCCATCCTTTATATCTTTCTAACCTAATTGCTCACATCCATAAACATCACTTTCATTTTAATGCTGTTAGTCCAGCCACCCCGCTGTGTCCTCTGTCAGTTAATGCCACAGGGCTGCAGTTGCTAAATGAAAGGGAACGCCTCTGTTCAAGGGAAGATGGCTGCTTTGAGGGTGCTGAATGGCCCCAGCTGTAATTTCTAAGGCTGGATGATTAGGTCCAAAATGCCTCTGCTTTAACCTGTGCGGTATTTGATGCACACATCTTGTGTTCGCCTCTTGCTCCCTGCTTTTTTTTTGTATATAAAAAGCATTGCTGAAGAGTTGCAGCATGCAATTTCTATAACCCGGATGGAGTGCATTCTGGAGCATGAAGAAAGCTTGTGCTGATAGTACAAAGAACAACTGGTGAAGAGACATGGGGCTCACTTTTTATTTCTCAGCCAGCTTTCCTGCTAGCGTAATTGCACTGACTCCAACAGAGTTGTAAATCAGGATCACAGGAGTTCAGGGTGAAGCATCTATTCCCTCTCTCCTCTCCCACCTCCGACTGTTTGGGCTCTGCAGGTGCCCTCTGCAGAATTCACCCTCTTTCCCCGTCCCTCACGTTCTCTGTCAGGTATTGTTATCCACTGTAGGTTGCGGCAGCTCTTTGCACAGTGCTTTGAGATCCTCTGTCAGTGGAGGCTGCGTTACTGTTCAAGACAAACACCTCTCTTCAGTTCTGCTCTCCAGCTTGCTGTCACTGTCACCTTGCAGGATGTGCCCGAGTAAACGGCACAGTTCCTATACTGACACAGGCAATGCTGAAGCCTCCTTTGGGCTGCAAAACCAGACTGTCAGAGCAGATCGCTTGTCCAAAAAGAGGTGTTACCACACCATGGCGCTGTAGGTCCTCTGGGCAGGTCCTGCGGGCACGCCAGTTCCTCCACTCTGAGCTGAGAAAAGATGCTGATGAAGCAGAAGAATTAAGAGAAAATAAGAAGGGTTGGTCTTTACCTGGTGCTCCAGTGAGTTCAAAAGGTTTCAGCATGGATTTATTTTTTGCCCTTTCCTCCACCAGTCTCAACAAAAGGACTCAAGATCCTCACACAGGTATTTTCATAGGTAACACAGACATCTTCACAGAAGAGAGACACAAGCTGTGCCATGCAGGACTGTTTTGATGCACAGCTATTTATGCTAGCCTGGCAGGTGAGCAACCCATACACTTCCCACCCACCACTACCTCCCTGAGGGAACAGTTAAGCTATGCTTCCACTGATATTTTCCTCTGGGGCCATAGGGACTGCTCAGGGGACGACAGAATGTACACCTTAGTGCTGTTAAACAATCACAAGAGTCTTTTGAATAAGCCTGTAAGGAATTCATCCTTCAGCTCATAATTAAGTGTATTATATCTTTATTACCAGTGTATTGTGGGGTTTCCAACAGGCCATGGTGACTGCCACAGGACCCACGCTCTCCAAACCACTATGAATGCCATGCAGAGACAGCAGGGTCTCCTGTACAGTTCCTACTGGAAGTTTCTAAGCACAAGTCACTGCTTGGTACATAATCAGCTCTCTACTTCTAATGTTAACTTAAAAATTTGTCTGCCATAAGGGATCTTCACAGAGTAAAGGGAGACATCCTCTTTTCCAGCTATGATTTACCATAAACATAGTGCAATGGACAGGTACTTCTTGGAGTGCATTCCAAGGCTGGAGCAAGAAAAGTGAATGAGATGTGCAGCAGAGGGGGGAGTTTTGTTGTTTTTTTGTTTTTCTTTTTAATGAATAACTCATGACTTCCATGCTTCCCCTTCATATTCCAGGTCAGCAGTTGATGGTGAAGTTTGAGAATGACCATGAAGGATCAACCTTTATGTTCTTCAGATCACAGAGGAGCTCACTTTTGATCTCTTTAAACCTACCCAGTCACACTTTCTTGTAGAGAAATTCCTACTAGCTCAGGATGACATTCCTGCCAGACTCTGAATGTCATCATATGGAGATCTGCTCCCACACAGAAGGGTGCAGAAAAGATGATGTGCTAATGAGCTACCTTCTTATCCCTGCTGTCAGTTCAGTGGCTCTCCCTCCTCCTCTTCCCTTTCCCTGAACTGCAAATGAAATTGCTTTCCAGCAGCACTGTGAAGAGCCCAGTCCATCTGCAACCCTGGAATCCCTCCAGAGGGCAAAGCCTTGGCTTTGTGCTTCAAATTATCTTGTCTTTTCTCTAGAGAAGAAGGAAGGAAATACCAACCAGGGAACTGATGCAACCAGACTGAGCAACTGAAACAAGGCCAGCATCCCTTTTGCCATCGGACTATCCAGGCTGTCCTCTTGCCAGCGCTCAGCAGGCCACTGCAAGCCTGTTGCCGCCATGTCACTAGTACTGTTACTCTGCTTGGCTGTGCAAGTTGTGCATCTGAGCCTGCTCCCCTCATGCCTTTCTCAATACACCACCTATCACCCAGCAAGCAATATAATATCTAATACAGAATGGATAGCCCAAGCTTAACTCATCTCTCATATTCCATAAGGAACTTTAGAATTTCTGCGTGCATGGGGCTCCGGTGCAGGAAAGCAAGGTACTCCGACACAGGTTTCCACTTAACCTTGGGCAAGCCACTTTCCCTCCCACTCTTCCTAGGTGTAAAGTGGGGCTAATACTTACTCATCTGCCTCTGAGAGGGATAGTTAGTCTCAATTAGCCAGTGTAAGAAGAGTTCTGGGCATTACTAGAGGACACTGATGCAACATCTGAGCCTGCTCAGGCAAGAAGTATGCTCGGGCTAGAGACAATTAATACAGAGAGGTCAACGCTATGGTTCCATGGTACTTGTGGTCTACTGAAGGCATAAAATCATTTCAAGTGTCATGGTTATCAGCATCTTTCTTTCACATCATCTCTCCATATGTAGATTAGAGCTTGCTGAGAGGCAAATGGTTCTGCTTAGGGCCCTCAGAAATGAATGAGGAGAATAAGAGATCAGCAGAGACAAAAAAAACCTGGTGAGAACCCTGCATGGGAAGAGGAGCAATTTGCCTGCTCAGTTTTCTTAGAGGATCCATAGGTACAACATTTGATAAATAACAATATATAAGCAGTTGCTTTAATTTCTCTCATACAGAGGCAACATACCTGGAAAAAGATTTGCTAATAAAAATTTGACAAAAACCAATGATGCTTTCAAACTGTTTTGTTCCCCAGATCCCTTGTTTATGAAATCTATGCCAGCCTCTTTTCGCTTTTTCAATTTAAAGGGTCATGTTGAAAGATCAACACTGTCCTCTGTCCTGCCATTGTTTCTCAGTTTTCCATTTATAGCTGTTTTTTTACTAGCCTGGTCACAGAGTATGAAATCACTTGTTTTCAAATCCAGTGCACTAGGTTCTCAGCAAGCAGCACAGTAAAACCTGGGGATTCAGCTTGCAACTACTTTGATCTGATGTCTTATGGGAAAAGGCACACATAGCCATCAGCTGACCCCCCCACAGGGATCTCTCCCACTTTAGAGCTCTTCAAATTTTCTTTACTGCTAACACTCAGCCATCTGATGCAACCTTTGTTACATATATCACCAATACTGTAACATGCCACAATCACCTTTCCAATCAGGCACTGAGTCCTCTCACCTCATGGTGCGTTCCAGCATGAGCAATAAGGAAAACATGAAGCTATTGCACAACCATACCATGACACCTTTCTTCCATTACCTCCAGCACAGCGTCTTGCAATTCCTTTTTAATTGCTCTTATAATCATCCTCTACCACATATGTATCTGAAGAACAGCCAAAAATAGCTCAAAGAAAACAGACAAATTCTGTTACGGGAAAGTGGCTGATAGAGGCTGAAAGTTTGATAGAGGGGTTACTTCTCAGGCTGAAAGTTTCACAGAGGATGCAAGGAGTCTAGTTTTGACTCTTCTTTGGTGCAGAACTCATTATCACGACAGAACCAGAAGACCTGCTGATGTTTGAAAGAAGACACATGGCAGAACTATCTTATGTTCAACATACACTAACTCACCTTGGCTTGAAGGGAGGAAGACAAGAGATCCAGTTCCTGGCTTAGATTTGCTTGCTTATCTTTGTACTGGTTGATGGCAAGAAGTGCAGTAGGTAAGCTCTGCATTAGATGAATGGAGCCCTCTTCAGCTACATCCATCACAGCGTTGGGCCACTCCATCACCTTGCAGCAAAATCTAAATTCTTGCTGCTGTTGCACTTAACCTGTCAACCCATCCACAATTTCCTCTTCATAGCCACGCCCTTGTCATGCAACAGATGTCTGCTCACCCATGGAAATCCAAGGGGTAAGAAATCCCAGGGCTCTACTGTGCTGCTTTGCACTACATGGCAGCCAGTTTAATGAGGCAGCTAAGGGGAAAGAGGAATGCTTGGAGGTGGACGTGTGCTCTAAACTGCTGTGCCATCTGATGTTAACTTAACCTGCTGAATAGCAGTTTGCTTGCCCTGTTCATTTAGGCTAAAATGTACACACACGGCCCTGCCAGCAGGTCTGGAGGGGCAGTGAGAAAAAGCCGGGACAGATCAAGTGCGGTGAGCTTTCCCACCAGCTGGATCTAGAAGAGAACAGCTGTCCACAATCTTCATTGTGGGAGAGGAATAAGTGGCCAATGATTGAACTAGAGATGCAGCATTAAATGGTCCCTGGACAACAGTTTGATCACCTCAGCCATCTCCAGGACTGGAGAAGGCACTGGCAGATTTGGAGGGATTCTTTGTACCTCTGACTCTGAAGGCATCTGTTATGCATAGACTCAGACTCAAAGGAATCACTAACTGCTTAATCTTAAGCACGTGATTAAGTTCAGCATCAAGTGATTTAAACACATTCTTAACAGCCTTCACCCAGGAACCTCTGATAGTTTTGATTAAGTCTTGCTTTGGCAAGATCCTTATTTTCTTATATAAGCTTTAAAACATAACAGGGTCTGGTCATAACATTATACACACAGATGGTCAGTCCATGAGTGGGCAGTACTGTGGCTGCCCATTTTTGTTTGAAGCAGTGGAATATGGAATAAAGCTAAAGATTTTGGCATTAACCTGCAGTGACAGCCTTTAGGAATCAGCCTGCGCCAGCCAAGATCCTGGAGAGCAGAACATCACTGTCGTCTCACCCTGCATCCACCTCTGCGCTAAGCCTCTCTCCCTCAGACAGTGCCCAGCCGCTCCAGCTGACAGCACAAGCTACCTGCTGCTAGAGGCTGGGGGCTTGGCAGGTTGCAGCCAAGTGCCATGGGATTGGAGGCTCTGAGATTAGAGGGTGATTTAAAAAAGAGAAAACGATAATCCTAAAGAATCATTAGCCTCTTAAAGTGCTATAAGGCAACAGCCTTCCTATCTTAGCACGCACAGATTTCCTGAAATGGGACTTCTACTAGAGAAGACTAAAATATATTGGAAAGCCTCCACCGTACTCCAACATGACATGCATGTGTGTACTCCGCAAAATTAAGAATGGGCTGTGCATGTCCCAGCACTGCCGAAAGCAATTTCACATTCATTAGAAATGGGAACACAAGCAGCTGTACCACCACTTTGTTATAATCATCTAGGGGCTCTGGGGTAAGGGGTTAACTCAGGAACTGGTTTCTATCCAATAGATACTGGTAACAGGATAGAGAGTCTTTCCTCAACAGTGCGATCTGTACCAAGGTGGGGTTCACGCATCTTTGAGGGTCTGAAATACATGCGTTAGCTGAGAGTTGTGAAATCTTATACCAAGGATAACATCGAGGGAACGTTTCAAGGCTTTTCCTTGAAATGAGAGGATGAAAATACCTGTCAAAAAAAAAGCTGCTGTTGTCAGCTGTTGTCCTGGCACCAGTCTAGTGTTTCCACCTCACAAAAATCTGGCTGTGCTCTCCTTAGCCTGATGTAACCTCAGGCTATGTGTAACACCAGAGTTAGTAAACATGCAGTGACAATGCCTCTGCTTGTGTACAGCATTCCAGTACAATCATTACATCATGTACCAGTCACTCAGGTTATGACTTTGATATTCCACAGGCACACCAGTCATCAGCGTCCGTGCGACCAGAGTGCCTGCAGCTTTAGTCTGCCTCAGGAGAAGATTCCCTGTAGTCAGCACTACAGAGCTCACTGCCTGATCTCACGCTGGCCATTAAACAGGGAGGGTACCCTGGAAAAACCTGGATCCAGATTCATGAAAACGACATCGCACTTCACCCTGTGTTGTTAAGACTGGCTGGGTGGCTCTAGGAGGTGAGTGCTACAGATGAAGCAGGTGGATGCAGGTGGAATTCAGATTGGATTAGTTTAAGTAGATTACTTGTAAAAAGCATGTAAGCCACATCAACCTCACTCCTCCATCTTCTCCACCTCCCCTCAAAATAGTCCTGTAGTTTTTCAAAAGCCCCAAAGGCCCAGATGTCTGTATCCCTACACCCACACTACCCTTTACTCCAGCCAAGGCAGATAAACTGCACTGATGACTGATCTGGTGACATTGCTACTGTCACTATACAGAGACAGACATAACTAGGCAGGGTGTTTGGCACTGGGAAGATACCACAGCATCTCGAACTACCAAAGAGCTGCTGAGACCTGACATTAGAGGGAGAAGAGGGACAAGGAAAACTCTGGCCTTGGTATAAATTGATGAAGCTGCTGAATTCAGTGTGACTACATTTAGCTTCTGCTCTTAGTTCAGTTCCAAAAAGCTCAGTGTGCAGCAGGGTCTGAGATAAGACAAGGTTAAGAACATGAGAAGAATTAAAATCTGCAATGGAGAGATGTCACGGCAGAACTGGAAAAGGTTAGTGCCAGGTCAGGATCAAGAGCAGAACCAGAGCTGATGAAGAAAAACAATCTTCTAGGGAATACTGATAGGTCAAAGTCAGCCAAGAGAGAAGCAACATCAAGACATGGTCAGTGAGTGCAGGAAAAAGTGCAGACTGTGCCATTGAAGCTACACGCACGGAGGAGTTACCCAAGCAGACATGAGAACAGGCTACCACAGTAAATACCTTGTTCTGTCAACACTGGATGCTGTTTTCAGCCACAGGAATTAAAACACTGGCAAAATGTGACAGGTCTTGATGGAGCAGAACTCTATTTGCTGGTGCCCACAGGTTATTGATAGCAGAGGAACTCAAAGCAGAGCTCAAATACCTTCACTAGTGATCTTAACCAGCCAAGAGCTTACTGCCAGCCTGTATCATTTTGCTGTCAGCCTCACAGCTACTGTGTGGCCCAGTGCCTGTCCCTCGAGTCACCATGTTCCCTGCGCAGAAGGGGATGCAATGTCTCATGAGTCACTTCCTTGTTGCCTCCCAATTAGGAGCACAGACCTCAGAACTGCACTGTCAACACTTCCCATACACGGCTTACATGGCAAGGAGGTGCAGTGGGAACATCTCCCCTGCACCTAGAAAAGCTGTCAAGTTGTCCTTCCTCACCATGCATTTGACCAAAAGGCTGGCAGTGGCCTTCTCACATTTGCACTGGGAGCAGGGAAGCTGTAACTGGTTAACGGACTGGCTGTTCAGGGCTGCAGGAGTCCTGCTTGCTTAGGCATTCAGACACAGCACGGCAACACAGCTACCATTTCATGCAAAATGTGCCCATGCCTTATTACACCCAGGGAACAACAGCAAAGGACGCTGCCTCTGGGTAATGACTTCTTGTTTCTGCCTGGAGAAGGGAGGAGAAGTTGGTGCCTCCAGGCACATGCATGCTAGATGACACAAAGCTGGGGCAGAAACGCCAGCGATCACAGTAAGCCCAGCTGGTACAGCCATGCAGAGTCCAAGGCTCTTTGCTCTGACCATGCCATGAGTCACAAGCAGTAGAGGTGGAGCAGCCCAGCGGCTCCCGGTCTTCGTACGTGCCTGGAGTCAGCTTTTCCCAAAACACAATCCCTTGCACAATGCAGCCACAGGAAATTCACCCCAATTTATGCAAATACTCTAACTCACTCTGTTGATCAGCCTCTCTCTGTGCAGCCACTACGACAGCAGTCCTGGCCAGGCAGTCAAGTGCCTGAAGCTTGGCCACTGGTTTTCCTCCAACCTGCCTTCTGTTACCACCACAGCCTGTGACTTGATGCAATATGCCCTCACAAGCCTTCTGTTTCCATCTTAGTACAAGGCAGCACAACCATTCTGCCACATGGCCCAGGTTTTTCATATGGGGCCAAAAGGAAACTTTCTCTCCCCAAAAAGAGCACGGTAAGACACATGTATGGCTGGTTTCCTTTTCAAAGCCAAACCCAGACTTCAAAGAGGCTGCGACCAGAGCCATTGCCCGTCTTGTAACAGACCACAAAAATCATGACTTCTCTTAAAAAAAAGAATTCATTTTATTTCACTAGAAAAATTCTGTTCCCACATGGGCTACAGCTGACTTTCTGACCTCTCATTCCAGAGAACTTGGAAGCATCGTATCTCCTACACTGAACTGAAAGAGGTTTAATGTTTAAATTATTCTATATCTTCATCATCTTTAATAGCTTTTAAGTATTTGGGAGTCATAATATCCCCATGATGGAAGTGATAACACCAAGCTTTCAAATGCTGCTGCAGTGAACTGCCACAAAGGTTATGATGCACCAGGACGACCCAGGATGGGTCACAGCCAACACGCACAACAGCTCTGTCCAGGCAGATGCTTGTCCTGTTTTGGTCTTGCATGTGGCTGAGTGTAGGAGGACAATGCCCATTACTGGTCATACAGAAAGTCCAACAGCTACTGATTACTTTTGAGTACTCTCAGCCGTCCAGCCTTGCAAGTTCTTGCTGTCCCCATATGCAAGAAGGTAGCAGGCACTTGACTCCACAGTGCACGACTGGCACCCAGGTTACAGGCAGGAGCATATGAGACTTTGGTGAAATGCTCAAGAACTGACAACTGGCTCACACCATGGAAAGGATGGACTGGACAGGCTGCTGGGCAGCAATGTGTTACTCATACATTTGTGCTCCTGGCTGAATTAGAGTGTTTCTAAGGAACCTGTGCATATTCACGCAAGTCCTCTGTGCCTGTTATCTTGGCACTCAGTTTTATCTTCTGGGGCAGAGAGACAGCCTGATCTGACACACAGATGCTCTCTCTGAATTAAAGAGCTGGCAGAATTCGCCTATCATATTTGCCAGGGCACCACAAGGAAGACAGACAACGCTTAGCAGGTGTGCTAGTAATTTCTTGGCTTATTAAGTGTTTTTCCCATAACATTTTGTTCTAAATAAATAGCATTGTGCTTTAAGGAAGGTGGTGATCATTGGTGCGTTCTGCTCCTCATCTTTGGGAAGAGCACCTGTAATTAGTACAGGCAGATCTTCAGATCTGCTGGGTGAATCACAAAAAGATTCAGCAAGGGAAACTGCAGACCTAGGTTAATAAACTAAAGGGAGAAGAAAGGAGGGTTGGGGTTTTTTTGGGGTTTTTTTTGAGACAGTTGAGAATTAAGGATCCAAAACCTAAGTGGACATGGTTTAGGAAATCACAAAAGGAGCAGAATCACAAAACCAAACACATTAGCTCACATACAACACATCTACAGCTATTTTTCAAGCCTCAGAACAGTTCTCAATATAGATACCAGAAGTACTGAAATATAAAGACTAAGATTTTTCAGCTGTTTACTATAGAAATTCTCTATAGGACTGCAAATTCCCTTCAGACAGAGACATAGTCTTAACATCAGAATGCAGAATTCTGCCCAGCATGGCCAGGTTTAAAGCAAAGTCCTCCAGTAGTTGCCACTAGCAAAAATCTGGTTGGTATGAACCACAACTTGAAAATTATTTAGGTTTTTTTAGAGCAACCAGACTCCAAGTAATTCTAGCAATAAGCAAACCCCATTTGCTGACACAACAGCATGAAACACTGTCTTCCTTTGCATTAAGCATCGCATTAGCTAGCTTAGCTGCTTGCAAAACCACTCAAATGTTCACAAAAATGAAATGCAATATAAGTGAGACATACTTATGTAATAAAAAAACGTCAAGGACAAAGAACACACTGAATGAGCAGCTTCCTATCAAGATAGCTACTTATCTCTCTTCATTCACATTGATCCATAAGTCCTACGTGGTGAGCGCTTGGTTTATTGCTCTGACTGGATGGTCAGTACACACATCTTCCTGCCCTGGAGCAATCAAAAGGGAAGCACCGCTGCAAACCTCCTTTTTGCCATGGTAAGGATTTGGATGAGTGGGTAGCAGGTGGGTTTCCTTCCTTTCTCTCTCAGATGAAGACCGCTGTCATAGATGTGACTGCAGTGACTGCTGCAGGTGCAAGTCCTTCCCTCTGGCCATGGCAAGGAGGAGCAAGGCTGCTGGGGGACTGGCTGTTCTCCTTACAGTACTGCGTGCTGGGATTGGATTCTTCCTTGTGCTGCTTAGTCTCACTCCAGACTTCACCCTCACTCTCTCGCTATAGGCCTTTCTCTCATCTCTTTAGCTGTATGGTTTATGGGCTTTGTTCCTGAGGAGAAGCCTCTTGTGCTGTTATTGCACTCGTGAACCTGCTGCTTCCTGTCTTCAAAAAGCGTGCCGACTAATTCTGATCTTTTCTTAAAGCTTGGTGACAGATCTTGTTGAGGCTCAGTTCTTTGCTGGCAAGTAGAACATGAATTTCAGCCTCCTTCCAATTCCAGATGATGCTGTAATGTCACCGTGTTTAGGGTTTCTCTGTAGTCAGAGGATGAGATGGTTCTTCAGGGTTTGCATTTGTTCTGCAGCTCTTGCTTTGCCATTAGTACATTAATCAGGTATTTCAGTACTCTCAGTTTGTGCCTGTTTGGGGCTTTTTGGTCATCCTCTAGCTAGCTGTGTCTTGGGTTTAGTAGAAAATGAATACGTAACACCTAGGCCATAGAGAAGCAATGCTTGTTAGGAAGATGCTGTGATGATGTGGGCAAGAAAAGCTGCAAGCAAGTCAAAAAAAACCCCTTGTCATTGCAAATTGATGCAGCCTTTCTGACACCACAAATCTGTGGAAATTCTGGAACTTGGCTCCAATTGACTCAGGCTACACTCCGGCTATTTCCTGTGACACTCCTAAAATGGAAACTTTCAGCTCTTCAAACAAGAGCATTGGATGGAAGGGCACTGTAGGTAATAGATATAATGTCATCACAAACTCTGCTGCAGATAAATCCACATAAAATAGTTATTTTTCTGTTATTGGTTCTTCATCTGGAGGGGTGTGGGGTGCAATTTTAAAAACTTGCTGCTCTGCAGGTTAGGATATTCTTTTCAATCTCCAGGCTACGCAACTCATGTCCAGTTAATGCTCATGTGGTTTTGTGCCAATTCAGTTTGAATAACAGCTCTCTTCTCCTCCTCTTGCCCCCAGTCACCAGGACAAACTCTATGATGTAAAACAGTCCTATCTCCCAGTTTAAGTATGTCCAGACTTAGCAAGTCCAGCATTCTCTGTGAGGGAGGGCTCTTCATCCCCTTGATCAGCCTAATGGCTCTTTTCTGTCCTGTCCATGCTTTTCATCTTTCTTTTGACCTGTACACACTCTTTCACTTGCAGCTTCAGCCAGGTATCGTGCAACAGCATTAACTTTTTTGGATTTGGCAGGTGTTCCCCTCATGCAGCCCGGACCCACACTGGTGTGTTTCAAAATAACTATATCCAGTTAATGCCCCCCAATTTTCCTCTCTTACCCAGTGCAGTCATCTCCCCTTTACAGTTCCTGCCTGTAGCTCACCTAATAACTTGTCCTTCATTACTCTATTAAATATTTTGCTGAAGCCTAAACAAACTACATCTACTGCATATTTTCTTCTCTCCAAAAGTCAGTTATCAAAGGCAGCTGTGAAGTTAGCCTGCAGTGAAGTGTTTTGCTACACAAATACATTGTGTGTTTCAACCATATTTGCAGCCTGAGTCATTCTTTTTGTCAAAGCACATAATAGAAAGATTTGCATATTATTGAGGTCGGGCTGACAGGTTTGCAGTTTGCTACACTGAATTTTATTTTTCATGTCTCAAATACAGGCACTGCTTGCTATTTTCCAGTCATGTGGTACCTGCCCCACTTAGATATATTTACATTCCTTGCCAATAAACGCTTGGTTTGTGTCTGTTCTTTCACCTCCCTTGACACAAGCACCAGTTTTTAGAACTGCTCTTTTGCTTCACATGTTGTAATTTTTTAAAAGCCTCATAACAATCACCATCCTGTCTTTTATTGGTTTGCATCTAACCTGTCTTTAGTCTTGACAGTCATATCACTGCCTGTTACTTCACTTCTTTCTTGATCCTCTTTTTATGCGGCTAGAAAGCTTCTTACGGAGTTTTGAACTCTCTGCAATGTGTAAAATACCCCTAACTTCAAAACAGAGGTTTCTCTGTTGCATTATCCCTTTTCCATCCTGTAGGAGCTCCTTACTATTTCTTAAATCCTTTTTGAAATCAGCTGGTTGCTTCCTTAAACACATTTCCTTCCCTGCTTAGGATGCAATTCATAGGTTGCTTTCTACCTTTAACTTGAAACTCTGAGGGTCTGCCACATTTCCGTCTTCGGACTCTTCGGTCTACCTGCTTGTGTCAACCAGTTCCTTCAGGTTTTTCTCAGAACTGCTTTGCTAGAATTTTAGCTAGAAACCCATTTTTGTTCTCTTTATACCTGAATTGAAACTAAATGACAATACTAAATCAGCCCAGATGAGGTGCTGACATTTTCAGTCATGGCTGAGGTTTCCAGCCCGAGCCATGTGAGCCCATGCCTCCTTCCTTCTGTGTCTCATCTTAAAGCTGCCAACATGGACATCCTCATGACTCCTCAAAATGCCTTTCTGGGATTCAGCAAGATGTCTGGACAGCAGAGTAAGGCCATAGAGAGTGAAGAGCAGGGGGTTACACTGCACCAGAGGGTGAGCCAATCTAGTTCATGGCTCATGACCTGGCACTCAGATGAGCTCCTCAGCTTGGGATGCTATGGGCTTAAGCAAAAGAAGTTTCCAGCAGGTCTGTACTCAGCTTTTACATTCAGTACCCAATTTGCTCATCCCTCAAGCTGTGCTAGTAGGAAGTGTTTGAGTTTCTTTCCTATCCTAAAGAAAGAAAAGACAAAATTTCCTAAGCTCCTGCTACAGCCTTCCACGTTGTCTCCTCAGTCTCTGCTCACTATATCTGCCCTTAACTAAGATAAAATCCAGTCTGAAATTGGAGTTCTGATTCCTTATGGAGAATTTTTTTATGGACCAGTGCTGGGGAGACCTCAGTATCAGTTAGCAACAAAAAATGTGACAGAGCGGCAGGGTGACCAGAGCAACCGAGGCCAGCTCCTGCCAGCAGCGTTTAAACTCCCCACCAGCTTGAAGTGTGAATGGGAGGGGAAGCTGGCACAAAGCACACTGCAGCAGATCTCTTTGGTGTACAGGACTCAAAAGCCAGAAAGATAACGCTAGGTTTTCTTCAGAGGACTTCTCAGTCAACTACCAGGCCACTGGGGACTAAAGCTCTTTGGATCTGTGATTATTTTTTTTCCCATCACATAATTAATTCAAATACAAATCAAGTTTGTCATGGCTCAAATTAAGTTTGTCGTTCCTATCTGTGGGCATTCAGTAGTCTTTGGGATATGAATTGGGCACACTGAAAAAACTACGGACACAACTGACAACAGTCAGAGCTGTAGCAGCCACAGGGGTGAACAGACTGAACACAGAGTGGGTTGGCAGCAGCAGCAGCTTAAGTTCTGTCCTGCAGAAGAATCCCCCAATCTATTAATCCTAGTGTTAATGCTGACACGCAGGCCACCTAAACGTGGAGACTGTTTTCACTGCCTTGTTTGATTTCCACCTGAATGGTGCTTTGCGTGCACAGTTTTCTTGTTGTCCTAGATATGCAGACTTTTGGTTTTCACCCTGGTGTCCTTACAATACTGTATCCATTAGAGTTTGGAGTTGTTCTCTTTAAAGTACCAGAGAGTCCTGTGCCATTTTTTCTCCTCTGTTTGCTTGGGACTGTATTTAACCCCATGAGCTATAATATTTAACAACAAAAATGCATTTGCTTTGGATGTAGCGAACAAATCCAAATACACCCCTGCCTACTGTTCCACATATCACTCCTGATCCCCAAGCTTTGACAATGCTACTTCTGTACTTCCATGTTTGAAGCAAGGATGACTGCGTATTTATACCATAAGTGTTCACATCTAGAGGAGATTTGTAAATGCCATAAGAATTGGACTCAACAAACAGAAGTAAGACCCTTGGTGATGCACATGGATATGGCATCCTGAATATCAGGGGAATAGGATCAATTTACATTGCTTTAAAACACCTGTTGCATTGTTTGAACTTCACCTTCAATGGCAGTAGCTGTACTCTACTGAAGCCTTACAGAAAGGGTGCAGATTTATTTTTTAGATTTCCCTGTCTGCTCACTATAGAGAGAGGAAAGCAGTGCCAAGCAGTTGGAGGAAGATGTGGTGGTGCCTGAAAATGAACTGGCAATCCTCCTGTCCCCAGTCAGTAATTTCTGAATAGAACAATTTTTGGTAAAAGCCAATACGTACCCTTGGCTTATTGAAGCAAATAAGAGCCTGAAACACAAGATGAAGGTAATGACAGTTTCAATCCACTGTTACGTGTCATGCCAGCCTTGTTGTTGGTTCCTCTGGCTCTGGGATGATTCACTACTATCCTGAAAAACAGGCAGTTCTGGCAATGGGTTAGTCACCTGGCACTAACATGGGGACGCTCACTCTGGGGAAGCAGAACATATACTGCTAAAGAGAAACTAGCTCCTCTTTTTCCCAGAACCTGGAAAAAACAGTTCAAGATGTAACAAATAAAGCTATGGTTGCCTTTTTCTCCTTCCTAAAGGTTTCCAGGCCAAAATAAAAATTCTTACTGCTGTTAAGCCATTTTTCTTATAATTAACAGAGTATGACCATTATCTTCCATTCCTTTTCCCCTTAGTCAGTTTTAAACTCTTGAGATCCTATGCTTTTTTCCACCTCCTTTTGTTGTACTCCTTAATCAAGATCATGTTCCTTAACAGTTAACTTCATTGCCACTCCACATCCTCCCTCACACCTATTTGAGCATTCCTGCGGTTAGTTTGGCAAGCTGTTCTCCATGCCTTATGAACACAAGCTCCAAAATACTAACAGACACTAAATCCTCTCCTCAGTATCCACCTGCTTTACTTGCATAGCCACATCTATGCCATCTGCAAGACACCTCTTCTGCTCAGACCTTCATCCCTGGTGATCCTCATGCCCTTTGGTTTATTTAACCAAAGGACAATGAAGGTACAGTCAGTAACAAGAAATGGATTAACGAAAGCTTGAAACAAACAAAAAAGTTTCTTAACCTCTTGCTGTATATGCCACAGCTTCAATAACAGTCTTCCCCCAGGCTGTGCTCCTAATGATGGAGCAATATCCCAATGTCTTTACATGAGAAAATCAGGACTTGACTTCAAAAGGAGTTTCTAACCTCATACCTAATTGATCTGCGTGTAATAGCACTGGAGGGACCAGAGATCCGTAGCATCTAACTGGTGTGGGATCTGAAGCTGGTGCCCTAAGGCTTTTCTTTAGGCATTGGCTCTCCATCGCAAATCTGGCCTAGTTATGTAGCGACAAGGTAAGACATGCAGTTGAGACAGCTCTGCAATGGAAAGGAGCCATTTGTCTCTCCCTGTCAGCAAGTATACAGTCACTCCCCTGTAGCGTATTCTTTACTACTCTATCCAATTTTCCTTAGCTTGTACTAGCAGATACGATATCTAGTGTTTCATTTGAGAGACACGCATAATCCAGTGCATTTCTCAGATGGATAAACTTCACATCCTGGGGAAAGCCGAAGAAAGAGGCTGGATTTTTTTTACTGGTATCAGTAAGACTGGAACCTAGCAAGAGCTTCTGCAGCTTATCTTTTAGACATTGATTTGTACCTTTGCTTGATAAGGATGATGCAGCTACGGCCAAATGTTCTAATGCTTTCGTTAACTACATATGGGGGGTTCGCTCAAATTTCCTTGATTTTAGGAGGAAAAAACTGAAGAGCTAAATATACTAAATATACTCCTGCTGCAATGGGACACAGAGGACTGGTTTAATTCCCAGATGAAACTGGTTTCATTTGATTGAAAGGCCACATTATTTTAGCATTGATAAACTGCATGGCTAAGGCAGGAGTTGTGTATCTTAGGAGCCAGGATTCACAAGATTATAGATTCATTTCTTGTTTTGCAAGCGGGGCTTTGATACAGACAGCTGCTAAGAACACTTTCTAGAGCACTTTCTTGTCTATGACTAAGGCCTCTGAGTACGGCAGCTGTACAAACAGGACGTGGATTCACATTATGCCTGTGGAAAGGGACTGGTGGGGAAGGAATAAGAGGCTGCAAGTAGGGGTGTGAGGTGTGAAGGGCTGGGAGGACCAAGAGCTGACCCCACACCTTTAAGCCTGAGTAAGACAGAGAAGGTGAAGCGCAAGTGGAGAGGAAAATTAAAGAGCTTTGGGCTCTGTTAAGCCTGATCTTGTGAAGGGTCACCCAAGGTGACAAGTCAGAAAGTCAGTCACACAGCGCAGGAGAAGGGCATGCTGTGTGAGGCATGGCACGGCAGGACAGATGTGAGAGCCATGCAGGCTGTTGATGTCACCCATGGTGAACCTGCCAAAGTACAGGGAACACCCACCAGAGTCTGTGTGCATTATAGCTGCAACGCCCTGTGAAGTGGAATGGAAAGGTGGGTGCTGGTTGGAAGGGGTCCAACAGGAAATTAAAGAAAAGACTGTAAATAGACTGTCTGGAGTGATTAGATGCAGAGAACAAGAACAATAATGAGAAATACTTCTATAAAAAATATCTCAAATGGTTTTGCTTCTCATTTTTTCCCCTCCTTCTCTCTCCTGCTACCAAAATGAACAACTTTGTAATCAGAGTCCACCTCTTCAGTCAGGATTTTTAGCCATCACACCCTGCTTAAAGCTGATTTACAGCTGGGTTTCCATCTCATACACAGACAGTTCTTGGGACCCATCTACATAACAAACGTTACAGATTTCAAGCACACACTCCAGTCTGAATTTAGTAAAAGGGAAAATGCACTCACTGGCCAGATTGAGTGCCATTTCCTTGCATTTGCGTGGATTTTATCGCTTTCTTTCACTTATATGCCTTACGCCTCAGCCCTGCTGACATCAGGAGCTGTCGCTTCCCCCGGTTTAATATTAACCGCTTGGTTTCCCAACGCAGCAGCTCACGCTCAGATGAAGCCAAGCCCGGGAGCGCGGGGCAGGCTCCTGAGGAGGGTTTACCCGCTCATTCTACCCCACTTTCTGCCTTTCGAGCAGGGCGGGGCCTGCTCCATCCGCCCCAGGAGCCCGCCACAGGACGAGCAGCAGCCCAGAGGCCCGACAGCGGGTGATCCCCCGGGAGCACCAGACGGGAATCCGCCAGGCGACGCCGCGTTCCCCCGCGCTCGCTCCCAGCGCTGACAGAACGGGCCGGTCCCTCAGCTCCCAACCAGGCCCCGCCTGCCCCGGCGGGCGCGGGCGCCCCCGCTCCCCCCCCGCCAACCGGCCGGGGTCTCCTCGGGGCGGGCCGCCCCGCGCGCGGGCTGCGGGCAACGGCCGCCCCGCGCCCCGCCTGACGCAACCCGCGCCCCGCCTTGCCGCACGCGCCGGCCGGCGAAACCTCCCGCGCTCCTTGCATCACCCGGCGCGAGCCTCGCCCCGCTCGCGGCCC
>WHYT01015780.1:50113-65141 GCA_009806455.1 Tetrax tetrax
ACCCGCAGTGCCCCGAGGAATCCCCGGGTCGGCCCGAGCAGCCGCCGTCCCCCCCCCTCCTCTCCCCGGCCCCGGGGGAGGCGGAGGGCGAGGAGCCGAAGCTGACGCAGCCCGTGTGGATCTTCGGGTACGGCTCGCTGGTGTGGAGGCCGGGCTTCGAGTTCACGTCGCGCAAGGTGGGCTTCATCCGCGGCTACAGCCGCCGCTTCTGGCAGGGGGACACCTTCCACCGCGGCAGCGAGAGGATGGTAAGGGCGAGGATGGCCGTTGGCGGGGGGGGGGAGCCGGTTGGGTGGCCGTTGGCGCGGGCTCGGCTTCTAACGGCTCTCCCCTTGCCTCTCCCTGACAGCCCGGGCGGGTGGTGACGCTGCTGGAGGACTGCGGGGTGAGTACCGGGGCTGCGGGGTGGTGGGTGCCCGCATCGGCAGCTGGAAGCTGATGTGGGCAGGCGAGTGCTCTTCTGCCCTCCTGGGGTCCTGTGTGTGTGTGTTACCCTCCTCTACCCTATTATCACTTGTGCAGAGACCCCAAAGCAAGGCAGGCTTGCTTTGAAATGTTAGTGAACTTGTCTGCTGCAAGTACAGCATCCCGTAACCTCCTTGCTCTTTCACTTTTAGGCGTGCACGTGGGGTGTAGCCTATGAAGTCCGCGGGGAACAAATCCCTGCATCGCTCCAGTATCTCAACATGAGAGAAGCTGTCTTGGGAGGCTATGACACCAAGTTGGTGAAGTTCCACCCTCAGGAGAAAGATGCGGAGGAACCCATCCTTGCTCTTGTTTACATTGCAACACCCCAGAACCCTTCTTACCTCGGCCCAGCATCTGAAGAAGACATTGCAGCTCAAATCATTGTCTCAAGTGGCTGTGCTGGTCATAACATTGAGTACTTGCTGAGACTGGCAGACTTTATGCGCTACTTTTGTCCTCAAGCTGAGGATAAACATCTCTTCTCCATTGAAGAGGCTCTTATTTCCATCCTTCCATGCCTATACTACACAGATGAGTCTCTAGAAGAAACCGCAAGTGTCCCCCAGATGTCTAAGGGCTGAAATAGAAATTTTTTTGGGGGGTCCCAGTAGAAGGGACATAAGGGAGAAAGCAATGGGGACAATCTTAGCTCTGATAAAATATACTGGACTGAGTGAATAAAGGGAGAATTAGCAAGTAGTAGGGGAGGGAGGAAGTGGAGTAGAACACGCTTGCTGGAAGACTTGCAATTAGTACCCGTTACACTCCTTACCTGTAGCACCACGCTAGCCATCACTGTTTTCCAGGTGGGGAGCAGGGATCTTCACTGGAACTTTACTCTGTAAGACTTGCTTCCAGGGGTCAAACCTGAAGCACTTGCTGTCTTTAGGGAAGAGGCTCATCTATTCTGTGTACTTTTTTTTTATTTGAGGACTAGTTGAGCAGGACTTGACTGGGTTTAAACAGTATGTATAATTCTACCTCAGATTGGCAAAAAGCTGTTTGTGTGGTGGTGGGGACCTGAGCAGGTTTTGCCAAATAAGACCATCTTTTTTTTTTTTTTTTTTTTTCTGCCATGTCCCACCTCCAATACAATGACCTGACACTAAATTTCAGGACTTCTGTGCAATATTAAGTGAACTTGCCTCTGTAGGCTTTTGTGGATCCTATTTCCTTATGTTGTGAAGGATCACAGTAATGCACTTATTTTCTAAAATGTCGTATTTATTGTGTTGTATTTCCCCTTAGGAGGGGTATCTAAACTGCTTATTGCCACAGTGGTACGTAGCCCACATTCAACCTTGCATTTGTGCCTTCCAGTTTTAAATCAGTTTTCTGAGGAGCTAAGCCTGCTTTAATGACAGAAGCTTTTCTCCAAGCTTCACTGACCTTGTGCTGCTACAGACTTAACTGACTCCATAAGAAACAGTCTGTCTGTGTGGGAAGTCTGTGTTGTTGGGATACAATAGCATTTTAAGTAGCCCTGTACTGGATAAACCTCTAGTGCTTCAGGACAAGGTGGGATTCTGTCGAAGCCTTTGAGGGTTCTAGTTCCATACCTTGGCGTCTGTCTGGTACATTTTTTTATTTGACTGTGAAGGACCATGACTGAGCATACTTGCAAGCCTTTAAGCTGCTGCAAAGCCTGCCTTGATCGTGTTAAGCAGAGATGCTGCTGCAAGCTCAGACTTTTCAGCTTCACATATTAACAGCATGAAACCCCATAGTATTTTAAGAAAACTGCTGCTGCTGTTACTGCAGCAAAACAGCTTTTGAGAGCTGACACCTGGGACACTTTACTCCTCCCAAATACCATGTGTGTTTTTATTATCAAAAAGGATAGGGACTGTTTGTATTACTGTGGCTTGTATGTATATTAAGTGGTACTGTGCTGTGCCCAGTAATAAAACAAACTGACAAAGTTAGTCGTCTGTACTTGGGTCTTTTTCATTATAGACTTAAAGTTCAAACTGATCCTTCTTTTTTGATGCTTTTTGTTGGTGTGTTTTTAAAAACAAACCAAACCCTTTAGCTGGTAATGCTGCTGTAGTTCCTGCAGGGGTTTTTGTGGGGCTTTTCATTTTTGTGTGTTTTTTTGTTTAAAAAAAAAAAAACAAAAAACAAACAAACAAAAAAAAACAAAAAACAAAAAAAAACCCACCTGGCTGCTGAGCATCTTGCTTCTGCTGGAAGGCATGAATTGACTCTTTTCCCTTTGAGAAAAGGGATTTCGGTGACTTTCTCTTCCCACCTTCCAGCTCTTGCTGACTCTGGAGTGCTAGTGCTGACAACAGATACAAGCCAGCCCTCCTGACTGTATAGGGCTGGCACAGAAATTTAATTCTCCCTTGGCAGGTCAAAGGATTTTTGTTCCAAGTATAACTTGGCATTGCTGTTTCCAAGAAGTAATAGTGGAAGGGCAAGAAACTGCTGCTTCAGCCAGAACTGCTGGCTGCAGGGAGGGAGACAGTCATTTCTCTTCTGCCTTGTGTACAGGGGTAATGTGCAGCTGCCCTTCCGATTCCTCTCATGCCTCAGCACCAGTGGATCACTGTACCTACCAGTATTACCTGCCTCAGGGCTTGAGTGATGAAGTGAAAACAATTGAAACAACTGAATTTACCAGTAGTTAAAGGCAGGTGCATGTTTTGGGGATAACTGACTAGAGAAAACTATGCTTTCCCTATTCTGTGGAGGCTCTCACTTCAACTGAGCAGCTGCATCTCCCCATAGGGGCTGTATCCCTCAGTTGTCAAATCAAAGGGTTAAAGAATCAACTTACCTGCAAGGGAACACTCCTTTACTGGTACAAGAGTAAAGGAGTATTCTTCCAGAATAAAGAAAAACATCTTCACATTTTCAGATTTTCAAAGGCACAAAGACACCACTGACAGAAATTAATAGCAGATGTACACTAAGCAGCCTGCATCGCCATCTCGTGTGGGGAGCCCTTTGCTTTGTTCATCCTGTTCAGCCTGGGCTGGCCCTGTGATCTTTCTCATTGTGGGTACAAGAGAAGCAGTAAGTGCTTGTGAAAAACCCCTCGGCACTAGGAATGTTCCTTCAGCTGCTGTTTCTTCTTCCCTTGAAAAACTAAGTCTTTTAAGCACAAACTACTTCACTGGACTACTATTTTCTTCCCAATGAGTTCTTTGCAGTGGACGTCCTGCAAAGAACCCAATTTTCTTTTCAGGAGTGGTGAATATGGCAGCTTGCGCTGTCATCCTGTCACTGCATCTTTGAGTCACTAAGACAGACAATAAGGTCTCAGGTAACTTCTTTCTCCTGAGGCTTTTGTTGTGTGCTGTGAGTCTGGGAACTGGTCACGTTTTGGTCACTTGATGAATTCAAAAAGTTAGCATCCCAAATCTGAACTTTGGTCACATGAGTGTGGAGAGATGGCACCCTGCGACATTTGCTATATGCCCAGCTTATGTTGTTCTGCTACTCAAAGATGGGGAACACAGGGGTTTGCTTCTGGCAAACTGAACATGAGGAAGATAATTGCTGCTTGGAGGCAGTCATGCAGCCATGGGACTTGGGAGTGCCAGGCCAACGGTGACACACAAGGACAGTGTCCTACCCAATACACATTTCACTACAGGCTTCCTCTCCCCATGTTGTGACTTGCCAGCCCAGGGAAGCAGCTGGCTGTGGGCTGGCCTGGGAAAGACCACTCACTTTGTCAGAGGGTGAGACAGCTGTCTGCATTTGCAAAGTGCTGCCAGACATTTCTGGAGAAGCTTCCCTATCGAGTGGCTTCCTCTTGCAGGTGCAGTTTTCTCTTCTCTGACTTCCCTGTGACAAGCTCAGGCCTATCAGGTCACCTCACATTAGAAACTGGTTGCAACAGAAACACGTTTAAAGCGCTATCAATGAATGACATACTTTCCAAGTCTAAACCCAGCACAATTCACTTGATTTCAGTCCTTCTTCAACCTTTTCCATTTTCCTGCCCATCAGTTCCCACACAACCCTGGAACACGGGCCTGAGTCACTATTTCCTCGAATACGTTAGGACAGGACCTGCCCAGCTGCTTTGCAGCGGCACAGCCAGCTAAATAAAGTAGATGACAACAGTTAATCCAGCCCTGGCCTTCACATGCATAAAGGGCTCCTGAGGGCACATGGTGCTCCATAGGGCAGGACAGAGGATAAAGAAACTCAACCATGTCAAAAGGATTCAGAAAAGACAAGCCAAAAGAAAAAGCCTCTGGTTCTTAGGTGTTACAGTATCATCTCAGTTTCAAGGTGGAGTGTCAAGAACCGAGGAGACTTCACATAGGTAAATCTCTAGCAAGGTGATTCCAGCTTTAGTAAAAATGTAGTTTAAATATAGCATCACCAAAGCATGACCTTACCTGTGCTTGGTGCACCTTTCTAGATGAGATGCTGGGTCAGAAAACTAGTGAGACCAAGTTTGTATTTGTGGTTGATGGCAACACAGGCATGCAGCTTAGCGAGGGAAGGGGGTGGTAGGAGAGGTATAGGGAACAGACCAGCATTCCTCAGCTGGGTGCAAAAGCAGCCAGTGGCTTGGTTGTCTACTTGAGGGAACGTACGTTTGAACATCCAGAAAGTGGGGCCAGCACAGACTTTGAAGGCTATCAAGGAGCCAGTATGGAATCTCAGTCCTGGGAAGAGCTGAAGGGGAGAAAGGCAGCTCCGCATGCATGCCCCCGGCCTTGAGAGGGTCCCTGGGGCTCTGCCGTGTGCGGTGGGGAAAGGCTTGCGGGCAGCGTGCAAGTCACAGGGAATGGCACGTGCTGGATTTAGCAGCTCTTACAGGAGCTGCAGCTGGTTGTACATAGCGCATGTGTTATTCCATATGTGCTGCTTGCTGCTCAAGAGACAGGCTGAAAAGTGGATTTAATTACCTACAGATGTTTCACAGGCAGAGGAAAAGCAAAAGACATAAAAAAACCCAAGAATTGTTATTGCCGCTCCTGGACAGCCTCGGCCTCTGCAGTGATACACGGGCGGACCAGCATCTGCAAGCAAGAGCAGCCGGTGCTCTTCTGTGGCGCAGTCTGCAAAGCCTGCGCTCCAACAAGCGCTCCCCTCTGCAGCGGAGGCTGGGCAGCACTTGGTGCACACTGTCTACAGAGAGGACACGTCCAGAAACAACGGCTGGCTTCCTAACAGCCTGCTCTTCTGCTCCTGCTACCAGGAAAGACTGGATGGCGAAGGAGGGGAAAGAAAGAGGGTTTACTGGGCACACAGCTGCACCAGGACAAGTGAGACTGACTTTGTATAAAATATCCAGCACTTAACACACAGACGTGGCCACCTGTGCACTTTGACACACTTCCAGACAGTTCAGTGCCAGAATGGTAGCACTGCCAACGTGTCCCAAAACCTGGGAGTCAGTCTAGGCCTGGAAATCCTTCATGAAACTTTAAATTGGGTTATATCACATTCAGTGCAATAACCTCATCCCAAAAGCAGAGGAGAAAACAAATGAGCAGAATTTGGATGGGAAGGTTTCCCCGAGTCAGACTTCTCCCTTCGGCACTGCCAATTTTCATGACATGGCACATACGTCAGTAGCACCCAGTCCAAAGAACATGTTGTGGATGAAGCAGCGCTCTGAGACTCGCTCCTATGTGAGCCAGCAGGCCTTGAGCAGCTGGGATGAAGACTTCCGCTCAAGGGGGGAACTCAAGGATAGATGCCACATTTAAAAAGTGCAGTCCCAGCGCATGAGTGCACAGCGACGTGCCAGCGGCAGGCAGCCCAGCTCAGCACGGCATGGCTCCCTGCGCACGGGAGGAACAGGAAGGGATAAAAACATGGATTTACTGTCAGGCCATGGAAAAACTACACTTGCAGCAAAATCAGCAGCTGCTCAGCCAACTTCGTAATTTCCTACTTGCTAGTTACCTTGGCTCAAGTGAAAACCTCCTTAATTTATATGCTGTATTAAAGTTGTGAGAGAAGCCCCGTATGGCTTTGAAAGAGCCTTGGGCCTGGGAGGGAAGGGGGAGTGGAAGGAAGCGGGCATTCTGGGCAGTGCTGGGGAAGCTCTACATGCTTTGTTTACAAACCCTGTACACTTTTTGTTTGGCTTTTGGATGTGTTTTATTCTTTCTCAACTCCCTTTTCATCTCATCGTAGTGCCAGCCACATTGATGAGTGTTTATGCTTGCGAATTCCTGAAGCACAGCCAGTACCTTGAACTCCAGAGAATGAGACTGAAATAACGTAAAAGGTCAGGGAAGTTCAAAGACAGAGAGGTGCTGTTTTCCTAGCTGAGGACACCGCGCTGTTCCCAGACCACACTGGGCTGCTCTGGGGACACAAGAACAAAGACTTCTCTCTTACATCCTCCTGTTTACGCTGCTTTTTGCCTCCCTCACCTCAGTCTTTTAACAGAACTCATTTCCACGAAGCTTCCATTAAAACCATGAGGGATCAGTTTGGCCTGAGCCTGACAAGCGAAGAGACACCTGGTAGCTGCTGGCACTTAAAACTCCTGCCACCAAAGGAAAGGGGAAGTTTTAATCCCAGCTGCTCAAGCCCTGCTGCCTCACATAATAGGAGCGAGCCTCAGAGCACTGCTTCATCCACAAGCAGGTATCAGGTATTGCGGCACCTGGAAATCTGTAAGCGCTTCACCCAAAAAGTCAGAGGATGACTTTTGGAGAGGAGAGGTTTCGTTCAGCCTTGCTGGTTGGCCAGCCTGTTGCTCGCGGGCTGACTGGGTGTGTGCAGGTACACGCAGCTCAGCTGTGCCGTACAAGCAGACAGCACACAGAGCGGCCACGGAGAGCCTCCAGCGCGTCGGGCACACCACCCCACGCTCTACACGAAGGCGTTGATCACGCTTCTGGCTGCAGATTTCTGCAGCCTGGGGCGTTCATTAGCAGGTGCATGTACATGACACACCGTGCTAATTCGCACAGTGCCGTACCTGCCCCACATACCCTCATTCACAGGTGAGGGGAAGCTAGGGGTGGTCCAGGCTAACGCGAGCACGGCCTTTCACCAGCTTATGGCCTCGGTGATCTGCTTTGCCTTGAACTGGAGCTATGGGCCGAGCGACACCAACAGCACAGACAATACTGAAGTCATTTCACAGACTTGCATCCAGCCCACTTACAGCAATTACATCCTCATCTACAAACAAACCGCCTCGGGGGCAACCACAGCCAGCTTGCTGGTACTAAACTGTCTACACAAAGCATATGTGACGTTTGAAAACATTTAGAAAACAAACTAAAAAAGCAGCCTTTCCCGCCTCTCCTTGTCTAGACAGCACACCAGCCTTTTCAAATGGCAAGTGGGCACCCACGAAGCGCGTGATGCCGAGGGAGGGAGGGCGCAGACGCTGCCTTGGCCCCCAGGGACAGCGAGGAAAGGCTGGTGCTGCTGGCAGATGCGTTTACGTGACCTCTGCTCACCCCCCGGGCATGTCGCACCACGGCAGCACTGATGTGTGCACTTTCATGTGCCAACGCCACCACCGGCACTGCAGGCGGCCTCCCCAGGTCGCAGCTGACCTGCTGCTGATCGGCTTGGAGGCACGCAGGGGTGGGAGATACAGTTACAGACAGCTGGGGTCAGCAGCTTTGTCCTCAGGATGCTTCTACAGACATGGTGAGCTGAAATCTCACACTTATTTTTGTTTTCCAGTGAGGTACCCATTTCTTTAACTAAAATTGACTCTAAAGGATATTTCAAAGAGCTAGCAGGTTTTTAGATTATACATAAGTGAATTTTAGATTACACATACATTCACGCTTTTGGTCTGCTTTACAAGAGCATGTTTTTCTCCCAGATGTTCCTCTCCACAAACACAATCCCCTGTTTAGAGAAGGAAAAGAGCAGGAATGCCCAGCTCCCCGCAGTCGTGATAGACACTGCTTTTCATCTTCCCTTCGACCGCTACTGTCAGAGACTCAATTGCCTTGGGATCTGTTAGGCAGGAGCCAGATGAAACTGTGCTCTTGTTGCTGCACAGCACAGTCACTTCTGGCAGCGTTTGTGTCTCTAAACTACATGTATCTTGTATCTATTCCTGGAAATACATCCTATAATTTGAGGGCAGATGAGTTCAGGACTGAGGGTAAAAAGTAACTGTGGGACTAGCCTCATTCAGAATAAATATCCATTATTTTTTCCCAGAGGATTCTTGCCTCATTTCACCTGATGAGAGGATGCTAAAAATGAGCAGCAGTTCAATACCTTTTTCTCCTGTATGGTCCTGTATTTGTTTATGCACACCTTGCTCCAAATGCAGGGGGATTGTTCCCCATTTTGACTTTTCTCTGGCAAATCACTGTAGCACCTTTGCAAGCTTTAGCTCCTCTTCACATAGACCTTTATGACAAGGTCTCATTTCCATTATACAGATGGGGAGCGGAGACATCAAGAATGTGATTTCAGAAGCGTACAGTGACTCTGAATGCACAATGTGAAACAGTGAGGAATGATGCTTTTCAGAGTACTCGGAACTGTACGTTAGGCATTCAGAGACATCACGTCAGAAAAAAGATAACGTGTGCTCGTGTAATCAGCAACAGGTCCTGATGCCAATGTTCGAGTTATCTGCAGTTTTCATGGATACCCTTATGTTTGCCATTGTCTGACGAGGATCCGTGTGGTTGCAAGTTTAGTAATTTGCTCTCAGTATTCTTAAACCTTCACATAATGTGCATAATATTTATGTGTGCATAATATTTATGTCCCAACTGAAAATTAAGGTCAACAGAAAAACATTTTTATGTAGCTTGGGGTGGTTTTGTTTTATACACATCACTCAAATTTGTTGCAGCCCCTCCAGCTTTTTTAGCTAACGGCTGGGGCTCACAGCTGCTGGCAATTCCAGACTTCTCAGATGTGTTTATTCCTCTAACATCTCAGACATGAGATCTGTTTTAAATTAAAAATTTAAACAACATTACTTTTCTCATTTGCTATCAATTATATCGCTGCAAGGGAGAGCTGGGCTTCTGTAATCTGTCTGCGAATATTCTACCAAACCACCTCTCGCTCTCAACATGTAGTGATTTGATTCCCGACAGACACAATGATACATAGCAAAGGACAGCAAACCGCAGCCTAACCAAATAACATTAATTATACGATACACACCTCTGATTGTGTATGCGAACAGCAAGTTAGCAAAGCCAGGGGAGCCAGCCTGCTTCTGCAAAGCTCATGATGGCGCGTTTCAAAAACACATAAAAATCACTTTGGCTTATAGCAGCGTGTAAACAGAAATCATCATGTCTTCCAGTCCCAGATCAACTCTGTTTAAAAACCTACTTGCACTTTACAGATTCAGCATCTCAATGTCAGTAAGTTTTCAGCTAGTCAATAGGAACTGAGCTGAGTGACAAATTACTTTTTCTTGTTCACCAGATTAAATATGTATCACAGTAAAAGCAGGACTACAAGTTAGATACAGTAACTTCTTCCAAGCTCTGAACATCACAGAGAATGATGAGAGCCTGCAGTTCACCTGGACAAACAGACCTCACGAAGCTGAATTACTCTTTCAGGAGCACTTGAAATCCAGAGATTGAAATGTACCTTTATGCATCTGCAGAGCTATTTGAAGATTCATCTCAAAGAAATACCATAGTACCATGGCTGTAAAGGATGTTAAATCAAAGAAAAATCTGGATTAACTGTCATGAAAAGACAGGTCTGTAGGAATGCAGAAGTTGTCCACGAAAGTGTTCACGCGAACTCTATGGAAGGAGCAGGAGCAAGAAGAAGAAACAACACAGGAGAGTCCTCACATTGTCTCACATTGGCACCTGCCAGATGCATGGAGCGAGCAAAAAAACCTGGGGGTTTGGATGACAGTTTTCAAGACTCTCTAAAAGTTCATGTAGTCTGAACATCCCTTCTGTTTCCTCTGCCTGCAACGGAAAACCCGGAGCTTTGTCACAGGCAATGAAGTGTCATTCCAGGGTGTGTCCGGCTGCGTGCCATCACAGGCTTTACTGGGCAGCAGCACGCTCCGCTCATCAGCACGTAGCTAATTGCAGTCACGTGCCAAAACCTTCATGTAGTTTTAAAAAAATATCAGAACGCAACATTCAGCCAACTAAGTGTGAAATTTGCTGACTCTTCTACTCTTAAAATACCCCAGTAACCGTCTAGAGGCTGAGTGAAACACAGACAAACACTCTGTGTGCTGCCATTTAAGACCAACGGTGGGGAGGATAAGGGCTGTCCAAGGTGACCACATCAAAGACGTCAGGCCATTGTGGACCAACACGTCCACACCATTCTGTGAGGAAGCTGGATGGGTTTTAGTGCTACTTTGATACATGTTTAGGCTTGCCTATGGAGAAAAGTTACTTGAATTCAAGAATGATCTGAAATAGAGAACAGTTTTTTCCCCTCTTAATGCAAGTGCTCTTTTTCCACAAAGAGCCTACCTAGGAGGGGAGTTATTTGGGGACATTGTTGTAGAATAAGCACCGTAAAACTGCTTGTTCACACAGCAGCTGTAAAATTCTTAAACACACTCACTAGCCTGAATACAAACTCTATCATGATATCAGGAGAAAATTGAAACATCAGAATTAAAAGAAACCTGAAAGACACCGTAAAGACAGATGACATCTGACAATACGGAGAGAGGGCTCCTGCCTGTGGAAGGCCCAGATGGGAAGTTAAGATGTACCACCTTAGGCCCCCCCTTGCTAAACAAAACCAGAACAGGATATATCAGGGGAACTATAAGAACAGACGAGAGGTGAGATAAACAGGAATGGCTTCTCCTAGTAGGACAGCATTTGTTAAATACATCTTGAGAAGAAAGCCACTATTTTCTTGTTATAAATAAGAAAATTTGAATAAATTTAACAAACAGCCCAACCCTACACATCAGTTTTGTGCGACAGTCCAAACCAGTAGTAAATTTCTAAATAGGTCTTTCTAATCTCTGAGCAACAATAACAGTTTTTATTGATTTTGAAAGAGTTGGTGAAGCATTCAGGGTAGCAATACCCACAAAATACACATAACACTTATGTTTATCTTAATTCACAGTTCTCACAATACCAAGATGCAAGGCTATGAGAGTTATGTGTTTAAAAATTAACACCTTTACACAGAAACATTTCTCCTGCCAACCAAAAGCCCTGAAGACAACACATGGGTCTTCGAAAGAGTTGGGTAAGGCTAAGGAGCAGGGACACAAAAACAAGTGCTTGCAAACAAATGCCACAGAGACGACAAGGGATACCGTAATCCCCAGATACTTGGAAGCTCACATCACACTTGGCTCCTGTTAGGTATCGCGGACTTGACACAATCAGCAATACTGTCGAAGAAGGAACAGTCCACAGGGAAACTCAAGAAGGCACAGAAGTGGTGTTTCAATGTTCTCCTCCTCTACCTCATTCTATCAGTGATGCTCATCAGCTAGGGAAGGAGTCATTCTTTCATACCTGAGCTCTGAAACACTTCCTCATGCCTGGGATGTGAACAGACTCCCTCATATGCCCCTAGAAGAACATAGCTTGGCTCAAAATGCCTGGAAGACCCATTAGCTTTGGAGTAACTTCACTTTCCTGAGGGACAAGACAGGAGCTAAGAAGAGGGTGAAGATGGAGGAAACCCAACTAATCTTATCAGGCATTTATCATGCATTATCATTTCTCCATTTCGGAAAACGCTTGTTGCAGGCTTTTCAGAGGAGCAAATGCTAATCTGAGTGCTACAAGAAAGACTTGTTTACAAAACAGACCTGCTGGCTCAATCTGAGAGCTGGGCCATCTGTGTCATCCTAATAACGATGCTTCTGAGAGAAAGGATGAATCGCCCCTCCCCCTCTCTCATTCCCCGCTACACACCTGGTGCAGGCTGCAAATAAAAAAAATATAATCCTTCACCATTCAGTGAGTGCTTACACCTAGGAGCATAAGATGAAATTGCATTTATTTTAGCATGTATGTTTCAGTTACACTTCACATGCAAGCAGCATTCCTTCGGGTAGTGAGTCACTAATTGTTTTTTCTGGCCACTGGAGCAGAAATTTCTGAAGGAAAGCATGGACCACATCACCACCCTTCTTCAGCAGGAAGGTGAGCACGAGACATGCCTGTGAGGCTCCTTCAGAGTTAGAACATGCATTTCAGACTGAATAGTCAACAAAACGGAAAGATGGAGGCTGAAGTGAGAAGCTAAGGAGCCTGTTAAGTACATCTGGGAGCAGAAGCAGGCCAGCTTGCTCCACAGAGAGCAGGAGATCAGGACTGGCAGTGCAGCGGTCACAGGGCAGCATTTCCCAAATTACACTGATCCACATCCTGCCCCCAAGTGATTTTATCGGTTGTGCTCTTCCTCCTCCCAACTGCAACTCAGCTGCTGCTGCCCCACGATCAAAGTAGCATAGATCCCTCTTCCTCCTGCACGGAGCTTTTCCCATGGAACTTTATGTGCCCCTCCACACTGGGAAATGCTGCTAAAGGAAATATTTTGGAAATGCGGGAATAAAGTGAGATATTGCCCCTAGGCAGACAGGCAGCTTTCCACAAATGGAACATGAGACAGCAAGGAGCAGATACACTGTGGTGGGGAAAGCATGCAACAGAAAGGGGAGAAGGCACGGAAGTAACACCACATTTGGACAGTGCAGTATGAATACCCTGAAGTTAGGAATGAAAGTAGTTCTAGATGAAAACCCTCCTGCAGTAACCCGTTTAACTCTTTGCAGAATAGGAAGAGGAGATCTAGAGGCTGGCTGATGAGCACAACAGACTTGACCCATGATAGAAAGAACAAATAGCTTGCAGGCTAATCTAAATCAAGGGCAGATTAACTAAGTGGACTTCAATTGATCACAAAATAATTAAAAACAGAAGTCAGAAGAATTTTGAAGACACCATGCAGTCAATGTCCAAACAATTTTTAAGCAGCAGCAATAGGTTGGTTGGAAGGGACTGCACAGTGACTGTGTAGCTGAATAAAATTTCTGAGGACACAGCGATGCAAGTCCCTGTCTATCTGATATATGTGATTTTGAAGAGAAGTTGAAAGGATAGTGGAGTGCTCTACTTTTATAACACGATAATCCTACATGTTGGCTTTCACAACCTGTCTGTGGTGAGCACTGAGTTCTTCTCTTGCTCCTTTGATACATCATTTGGCTCCTGGTTTTTTTTTTTTAATTTGCATTTTTCCCCAGCTTTTCTGCTTGGTTTTGCAGTTTTCTAGGGTGCTGACAATTAACCACATCCAGAGAGAAAATGTAAGGCAAACTGCATCAGTGCTCATAATGTCACTTTTTATCAGTATCCTGGCTGGTGTGTCCTGGCCACATGCTTAAGGATTAAATTCAGCATTAGAGATCAGAAGGAAATCCCTTTCTCCTGTCTTCAACTATCCTGCAATATTTTTTTGAGAGAAGGTAATGGTTTCAATCACTCTTGCTTTCATCCAAAGGAATACTGCAGTTGCAACTTTTGGTCTTTAAGACTTAATTTCTTCACTTCTTGGAAAGACTGTTGATGTGTGGCAGCAGGAAGAATGGGTGTTCTGGGAACCCTTCCGAACTAGACAGCCCTTGTAGGCTGAACTACAAAAATGTGTGTGAGAGTGGGACAGGACAGCACCTTTTAGTCCTAACCTTCCAGAGGACCTAAAAAAATTATCACCTTTAAATGTCATCGACAATAGTATTAATCAGTGAATTGTATTTAACGGTTTTGTAGTAACTGGTGAGTAAAATGCTATAGTCAAATAGCATGAGAAATACACAGCATTCCCAACATCCCACAAAACATACTGACATTTATTTCACCATTCCAGCTTAAAACACAAACTCAGTTCATTCAATATTCTGTTTCTGTCATTAGCAAATACCTTGACCCCTCAAAGAAAAGTGACTTCCCCTGCCATTAATCCATACAAGCACATAATACACAGAGCAAAAAGATGCTCAGATTGAAACTTCAAAGAACAAAACTTCAGTTTGTGCGTCCACTTTACTCACCTCAATAGAAGTGTTCCCGACAGTGCTGACGACAAAACTGCCTCCACCTCCTTAAAAAAATCCCCAGTCTGGGTCTTCTAGCACTATATCCTCCCTCAAATCTATAAATTAGAACAGCTGTCACATGAATTCTGCCTAATTCCTTGATTAGTACCACAGAATCTCAGTTCTTCTATGAGGCATAATACAAATAATACATATGATTAAATTCAACTTTTTACAGAAATTGAACTGGATACAATCTAGCAGTTTATTTACTGCTACATTAGATCTTCCTGAATTTGTTAGCCTGATGAAAGTTTTCCAAGCAGACATGCTACCACTACTTTTGCCACATCTGATGTCATTTGCTATTTCTTTTGAAGATTAAATGACTTTAAAAATTGATAATATTAAAAACATATCTAAAACATCAATAACAATCTTCCAAAAGTACTGCATGCAACAGTACACATTACATTTTTGCATGCTTTTTAAGTTACATAATGTTTTTTTCCTCTCTGCTTTGGATTACAAATTGATGCAACTATCTAGCAGTTTGAAAATCAAGACTGTATACAAAAAAGTCCTTTCAACTCCTACTAAAAAAAAAAAAAAAAA
>WHYT01015780.1:77254-99788 GCA_009806455.1 Tetrax tetrax
AAAAAAAAAAAAAAAAACCAAACAAAAAACCAAAACCCCCAAAACTGTAGAGAATGATGTTCAAAAATGATCAACTGTCATCTTCTCTTTCTGAACCCTCTCATTCATACAAGTTGTATGTATAAAAACCACAAAGACACTGATTTACATAAAATTATCTCACTCCATTTTATTTAAGATTTTATTCTCCAGTTAGTAAAAGAAAGATGTGTCTCTCTTTATACATATGTACAAGTTCAGTTATAAAAATAGACAGCACATTCAAAGAGAAAAAAAGGCTTGACATTTGTCTGATTCCCTCTAAATATCATATATACATGTGAATAGAAGGGGAAGGGGGAAGTCTTCATGAGTTAATTAAACACCACCTCCCCCTCAATTATCCCCTGCAAATCTGTTTAAAAATCAATCTAACTAAGCTCAGTTCTGCTATTTTCAGGTGTGCAAATTAGAGGCAGAGCCAACAGGAAGCACTCGCTCC
Source organism: Tetrax tetrax (assembly GCA_009806455.1). NCBI lineage: Eukaryota > Metazoa > Chordata > Aves > Otidiformes > Otididae > Tetrax > Tetrax tetrax. The sequence goes on from WHYT01015780.1 coordinate 77,736, forward strand.
ACACTGTAGGACGCCAGGCAAAGGATTCGGGGTTGGAAAAAAAAAATTATAATAATAAAAAAGTCATCTTCTGCTGCCACAGCCCAGACCTGCAACTCAACTTGCTTCTCTCTTAAGGGATGAAAGTGACTTGGCAGAACAGCCTTTTAATTCAATGTGTCAGACAGAAGAACTGCCCCACACCTAAATCTCAGTGCAATGCAGACAGCGCTTACAGCAAAGCAAGGGGCTACGGGGGGAAGTCTGTGCATTGAGAACGGGGAAGGAGCAACCAGAGAATGAGAACACAGATGGGCACTAGCAGCACCGCCTTCTGTCAGCCTTATGGGACACGGCTACTGGTACCCGCACACCGCAGTGAGCTCAACCAAGCTAGGATCTGTGATGATCACAAAGATGAAGGGAAAACACAATGGAAAAACAGTCAATGGATGGCTGGGATATGAGACAATTTTTTTTCCCCAGGATTTGGCTGGAAGGGGGAATGGCACAGCTCGCTCTCTCAAGACTGTTTTTCCTTGCTCCTCTCTCCGCACTGCAAGCTGCAGAACTATGCTCTGCTATGGCAGAGTGAGGGGAGAGCAGCAAACTCTTCCCTGGCACTTCAGCTTTCCCTCTTCTTGAGTTGTACAAATAGAACCTTACTTTGTTTCTAAGCTTTTAAGAGTTCTGCACACCTCAAAAGTGAGAGAAATCATTCTGAACACAGTGAGCATTCATGACGAGAACTCTGAAATGCAAACCAAACCACTGGCTTGTGGTTTCTTCCACTGCGTGAAGCAGAGGCAGTGCTGCTGCTCTCACTAGGCTTGTCAGCGTTCTCTATGTTCTGAGGCTCTCAACCTGTTCCTGACAGATGGTGCTGAAAAGAGTCCATTCCCTGGAAACACCTGAGGCACCTTCCTTTGCATTTCAAATCTTCAGAGAACCCAGAGGCCCACGTTAGAAGAATCCAGGCTTTTTTTTCTGACCACACATCATCTTCAACTCAGCCCAAATTACCCCCGCACGTACACTGATACACTGACCAGCTGCCAGTACAGAAATGTCTCCTGGCTCTACAGGGTACTCCTGGGGTTCAGATACTGATTTCACAGGACACAACTAACACTGGGTTCCACCTCAAGCTGCAAGAGAGAAAGTATACTGGTGTGACTTCAAGCACACACAGCCGCAGGATATTGCATGAGTAGCTGGATGCTTTCTTGGGAATCTTTGTCATATTTGTCAAAAAAAACCCCACAAGCTGACATCTCTCAGTTACCCCAGACTCCCTTCCCCGCTTCTCGCAGCATCTGCAGAGACAGTTTTTTGGAACACACATAATCAAAGTGCTCACATAAACCACCCAATCCCATTGTGCTTTGATTTTCTTTTCACACATGTGCTGGTCAGCAACAAGGCATTCGTTTGCATGCCTTCGACTGGCAGAGTGGTCCACTCTGAAAGCCAACACAATTCAGACAGCCTTGGGGGCTCAAAATTACTACCGACCACCTGAGGTGTGGGCACCTTTGCTTTGCTTCCGAATCGGAGTTTCTGATATGAGACTGCTGGTCAGGTTTAAGCTTTTGGGGGTCCCACAAACACTGTTTCCTTTGCTCAAAGGGGAGCTCAGGGGAGAAGAGGCGCTTGAAGGTCCAAAATCTGCAAGTCCAGAAGGCCGAATAATTGCTGTTTGTAGAGGGCTACTCGCAGACATGCCTAGCAACGGAAAAGAGAATCAAATGCCAAGTGAGTATATTATTCCACTTGTGTCTCTTCAACAACAAACAATATACTACCCCACATTAATTATTTATGAGAGTTTAAGGAAGAGGCATGTCCTTAAGATACAAATCACCCGGCACTTATACCCTGGGCCACCTCAGTTGGTATAAAGCTGAAGATCCATCACTATCAGTTTAGCAGATTTTGGAACCTGATGCTGTAAACTTCAACATGACAGCAATACAGGAAAGCCACACCGTTCCCATGGGATAAACAACATTATATCCAATTTGTCTGGACATCAAAATAAAAAACAAGATAAATATTTGGTATGAGATAATTCAAAAGGCAGACGAAACTTCTGCAGGACTAGCCTCCCAAAGTCATCTGTGGTGAAACTGCCTATCCTCTCAAACCACTACTATGTTACATTGTGTATTGCCTGGATCTCAGAATATAACAGACAAGCAATACCAAAAATACAACACTTTAAATCATTTTTTTGACAGGCTGTAAAGAACAAATGACCCACACTCATGCAGCTGGTTCTGCTCTGGGTAGTCTGCTGCCTCCCCTTTCCCACAACATACCTTTAGAGACATTGTACCCGTATGCTGCGTATGCCGCTGCAGAGGCTGCCGCTGCCCCTGCTTTGGCACCTGCCATTGCAGCTGCACTTCCCGCTATTGATTTCCGGCTTCTGCCTTTCCCAGTGCTGCCTTTTGATCCACCGCTCGAACCTTTAGGACGACCCCGGCTTCGACCTGACTGGCCTCTCCCAGTGAGAGGTGTATCTTGCATTGAAACACCTTAACAAGAAAAGGATGTTAAAACAAAAACTGCTATAGTATTTCTGCTGACTCACAAATGAATACAGCATCATGGCTACCTACTCTTTACATTAATACTATTAACAGATACTGTTCATTTACAGCAATACGGACACTGTTAGTAAGCAGTGATCCCATGAAAAGAAATTATGTATACAAAACTTCACTCTTCATTAACCACATCTTAGTAACTCCAACTACTTATCGTTATTATTATGAATCCAGTCCGCAAATAGGTGGAGGATTCTGCGTTCTACTTCAGGATGAAGCATTTTCTTACTTGAAGATAGATATTTTCTTACATTTGGTATCTCTACAGAAACTCATCAAGAAATATGGCTCTACTTATTTCAGCGTAGAAAACTATGGTAGTTAAAAACATTCACCATTATTTAAAATTACAGCTGCTCTAGTCACCCACTGGAAACAGAGAACTGATTTTTAGCCCAACAGCAAACTGAAGGAACAGCTTAGAGATGAATAGTTCTGTGGTTGTCTGTAATTTGGTAAATTGCACCAAGGAGAATGGAGATGCATATAGAAGGAGAGCCCTCTATAATACAGGAACAAAGGACAAAACTTTTAAGAATAACTACCACAGAGAAGAAGAAAAGTGTGGTGAATGAGAGATGATAAACAAACTTCTTATCAAATCAGAAGTAATTTCTCACTGAAAAGGCATTTTTTTTTCCCCAAATCTTGCCAATCACGCATATACTCTGGTTAAAATGCAGAAAATGTATCACCTACCCATACAAAGTCAATCTTTAATAAATGTTAGTAGTAAGACAAGGCAAAGGTACTGACCATTCATGGTATCTGAAACCGAGCCAGTAATGGAAGCAGGAGAGTTTGTTGCCCTTGACTGAGGTGCTGAAGAAGCTGGGTCATCCACAATCACAAGCATGTCACTACTACTCTCATCGGGAGGGATAGAGCCCATATGTAACTCACTGCTGATGGATATCTAAACAGGACAGAGAACAAAGCCATTAGTTCCTCCGGTTACGAAAGGGAAGGGTACAAACACAGTAAGATCTTTAAAAGACATACACTCAGGTACTTAATTGGTACTTGTTCTGTTCTCTCTCATTTTCTCTATGTGAGACTAGCAGCAGGATACATAATCTGCCTAATCACACCACACCCTCTATTTAGATGCTGAGCAGCAGTAAAGACCTCCAGGAGCTACTTAATTTCAATTTGTGAAAACAGACGTTAAGATGCAGGAGACTAATGGGCTTAGCAGAGATTTAAGAAAAGTGCCATTCAACTGTGCATCTTCAACTGCAAGACAGAAAACAATATGACACAGAAATCTATAGAACAGAATATATTTGCTGCCAAAATCTGTTTGCAATTCTTTACAAAAAGATGAAGGAAACTAAGATGTGTGCCATTGAGAATTTACAACTTAAAATTCCAGAGAAAAAACGCACCAATTCGGAATCAGAAGCAAGGAAGGAAGCAGAGGTGGTGATGTAGATGAGACTAGTGAGGAGTACTTACAGAGAAACTGAACATCAAGGAGCTATTTGAGGGATACTGTTTGGTTCAGGAGCAGAAAAAGATTGCTCTTGCTATGGAAGGAGGCACACAGTTATCAATCTGAGCATTACAAAGGCAGGAAAATGGGAGAATAAAATAGGAAGAAAGCGGGACTGCAGGCAGGAATGGAAAAATTTCAGGGGCTGAAAGGGAGGAGAGTTAGGGCATGAACTTGCTGTAAAAAAAAGGGAGGCAAAAAGCAAGCGAAGAGGGGAATAATGGAACATCAAATAATATGAGGAGCTGTAGGGCAGCTCATTACCACCTGCTATGTTTTCAATACATTGTTTTCATTTCCGTGTTCACCTTTAAGACATCTTGCTTTCCCACATACTCAAAGTTCTACCCTAGCTAAAATAACAGAAAGGAAGAATCCTAAAGGATGTAGTTGAAATAGTATATAGTTTAAAGCAGCAGTGAGTCTTACCTCACTGAAAGGGCTGGGCATGGCAGAGTCTACACTAATGAAGGAGTCATCCCCATCAGCAGACAAGTTGGAGTTATCAGCTGAGGGAACAAATGGGATCACAAGGTTCATGCCCTCTTTCTTTCTCTTTCCATCCAATTCATCTTCCTTCTTCTTCTGAAATAAATAAAACAATACCAGGAATGAGAAATACAATTAAAAAAAAGAAGAAAGGGAATAAGTAACCCAAAATCTCAACATCTAATGCAGTACTATAGCTCACAGAATGCCACGTCCAAAATTACCCAAAACAAGTTTCTGAAGGACACAGTAACAGACCCCTTAAAGGCTCCTTCTTTAGATTTAAGTAGGGTTTTGTTGGTTTTTTTTTCCTTCCTAAAACAGATGGAGAATTATTCTTATAGAATTGATTTCCACTACCTTTTGGAGTGAATATGAAATTCTTTACCGCGACACAAAATTCCACTTAATTAATGCAAAGCCTCCTGTCTCAAAAATCCAGAATTTTCATAAACTAGATTTAATGATCTTTTTCAAATAAACTGATCTTCCTTTGTTACACAGAAGCCACATAGCTATATGGGTTTTATCCATGTTTGGTGCTTCATTTACACTCCTTTTTTGTCGGTACAGAATAAAATCTTGATTAAGTCACCATTTTACATGCTATAAAATGATCAGTTGATCATTTTGCGCTTTTTCAAGTATGAATACTCAAATTTTTGTCTGTAGGCTACCGGTGATCTACAGTGTTGTTTGGGTATGCAGTTTTCCTTATTTTTCAAGTTATTAATGACATTAAAATACACATTATACATTATGTATTTTGTAATTTCCCTCTTCTGTGTAAGGAAGCGGCACAGATTGATGTTCAATGGTGAAGGGAAGACGCTTTTACTCATTAGACTGCCTTTGCATAAAATGTTTCCACACCACATAACAGTGAGCCTGAAGCTCTTCCGGCTCTATCACACAAGCAATCTCTTGCATCAAAGTACCTTTTCGGCATATTTTTCCCTTTTACGTTTACGTTCCTTCACACGATTTGTTTCTTCTTGCTGTCGCTTCTCTTCTTGACGCTGACGCACTGTTGGAAAAGAAGTACAAAGCTGTCACCACTGGAAAGGTATTTCATATCCTTTTTTAAAATCTGACAAGAAATTCTAGTTCTAACTGAACTGTGAAGAAAAGTCAGCTGTATTAAAACTAAAACACATTGAAAACACTACTATATTAAAACTACTTGTATCCAAATTCCTAAAGTCTTACAGCAAAATTCTTCTTTTAAGCAACTGAAAAGCATATACCTCTAATACAGCTTCAAAAGTTTGATGAAATACAGCATTTTTACTAATACTTTTCTTGTCATGACCTACATAATTCTTGTGAAAGCTCTGTCATTCAGGAACAATGTAATGATTCTGAATGAGTGCCAATAAAAACTTTATCACATCATCATGTCTCACTTGCACAACATCTTTCAGCTCAGCAGTGATACGAAACCAGCTTGTACTAACAAGACTTGGCAATACAAAAAGAGCCAGGAAACAGAAGTTGTTATCAGCCATACATGTGTTTGTAGAGATAAAAACACAGATTTCATAAGCAAATGAAGTGGAAGATGGGGAAAATGCTTCAACACAAATTTCACATACATTTCTTTTCTAATTCCTCGTCATCCAGCAGAAGGCTGACCACCTCTTTTGGCTTCAAGGTGTCAGGTTTGAAATTGCCACCCGAAATCACCATTCGCTGGATCTAGAAGGAAAAAAAACATGACAGAAAAAAAGGAAAAATTACTCAAAGCAGCCATGAACCATTTGCACTACCCTTCACTGAAAGCCAACCAAAAAAAGATGCCAGTTCATCTTAGTCAGAATTGACTCAATCTCTCTATCACACCAAAGTTAGTAGCAAAGTTTCAGGGAAGATTTATTAAGACTGTAAAATATGAGAAGCAACCAAGCTAGAAAGCAGAAAATTGCCACCCTTTGTGCAAAGTTGCACTTTGTCTAAAGCACCACATAATAAACAACAAATCATAAAAGTATTAATAAACTGTGGTACTTGTGTCAGGTATAAACTACCAGTTCAATTTTTTGAGTAATCTGCACAGAGGATCACGCAGATCACACTCTTAAAGGGTACAACAATTTTAGTCTCCTAGACTGAAAACTAAATCTCCGTATTGAGTCAGTCTCTCAGTTTAAGCAATTCACTCAACCTTTTACTACGTTAAAAAAAAACAACAAAACAAACAAAACCAGAAAAAAAAACAACAACAAAACAAAGAAGAGCTCTAACTTGGCAAAAGAGAACAAGCTTTAGCATAAGGCAATTTCAATGATATGGATCACCAAAAAAAGAATACATTATTTTCAGGTTGATATCAGGTGACTAGTGCAATATCCTAGAAAAAATGAGTAAGCTTCAATAAGGGAAACACGAATGCATTCAGCTGGAGATGCTTCAGTTGTTGCAGAATTATGATCAGCATCTAAAATAAAAGCTAAAAGAAAACCCCGGTGCACAGAACATCTGAATGTTGTATATAGTATACTTGTTGCTACCAAAGTGAATCTGCTTAATTTTTTCTTGCCAATAAAGTGTCCTGAGGTTTACTTTCTAACACGTTTACTGCTTGATAGTGCAGGACACTGAGCTCCTCTGGCAACCCTCACACCTCCAATAATTTTCACTTGATTACTTTTCAAATTTCTTTTATAAAAAATTCAGCTGTGGTACAACAGTATATAACATGAGAGGAATCAGTAGCCTTGACACAACAAAGACAGAAGCTCTAGTCTTAAAGAAGCCTGAGTAGTTTCATTGCATGATAAGAGATAGTTTTCATGAAGTCATAATGTAAATAATTAGCTTCTTCCTGGTTCATGTAATACAGCTGTAATGTTGCTGTGTTAGGGACACAGATTTGTTTATTTGAACAAAGACATTCCCTTTTAGCTTCTCATCTGCCTCTCTGCAGATACTACGTCTGTTTCTTTACTCATTTTGATAGGTGTTTTCTGATACTATTTCTGTAACTTCTTGTTCCAGATGACTTTACTCTTACCTCACTCTTTTCTTTAGCCCTTTGTAAGATGCGCTCCTCAATGGTGCCTTTACATATCAACCGGTACACAGTGACTTGTTTTGTTTGACCCAGCCTGTGTGCCCTGTCCATGGCTTGCTGGTCTACTGTTGGGTTCCAATCACTGTCATAGAAAATTACCTGCAAAAGAACACCAGAACAGAAATAATTAAATAAACCCGTACATTTAGAGCACCTGGTGCTTAAACAAAGAAAAAATTAATATACTGATAAAAATTAAAGTTCTGCTATACACCCCACAGAATTACCACCCCACTACAGGCTGTATTAACCCAGCTTTGCCCAGTCCTATGAAGCCTTTTCCATTGCATTTCAGATGAATTCAAATTAATTGACACTGTGAATGTTTCAACTTCCACAGAACGTCTTTAATACTTTCTTCAACAAATCTGCTTCAGAGGCACAAAATTCCTAAGTTTGTCACCACATTAAATTACCGTCATGTTATCAATTATAGGCTAATCCACGTCATGAGTCCACTTTAGTGTTACTTACCTTAAGAAGAAAAAGCTCATAAAATTACAATTTCACACAAAAGTAATACTCCAAATTTTTTTTTCTTTCAAATCTGGATAAAGTGTAGTCTAGTCTAACGCTTCTAGTGCTTCTACTGTAAAAAACTGAAATGCTGCATTACATTTATATTGCCCTATCATTCCAACAGTACTTTATGCACAATAAACATACAAAACAAAGACCTTAAAAAAATTTAGGTAGCAAAGTAAAGTATTCAGAATGTTACAAAACCACAGAATTAAAAACGCTCATGGAAGGAGCCTGCAGGAGCATGCCTGTGCTTCCATCTGGTTATTTCCTGTTTAAGCAACTTCAATTGAGAGAACTTTTCAATCCTGAAAGTCTTCCAGATACTTGTTTTCTTCCAATTTCTTTTAAGTGACAGCAAGATATGAAAAGGTATTTTTTAAAAAAAGTAATATTTTTGATTCAGAGATCTTTGATTTTGCGTGACTAAGGATTACAGCCTGCCTTGGGGCCAAATTTACATGCACATAAGGTACTGGGTTAGAAGCACAAGAATAGCTGTTATTGAAGAGAGAAACGGTTCATGTAGGTCAGTATTCCTTCCATAGTGATCAATGGCAGCTGCTCCAGAGTGCAAATCCTTGCAATTCACCTAAATCGGTATGCCTTTAGACCTTGGGTGAGTAGAGGGGAAGTAATTTATCCTTCCTGACTAGCTGATAGTCAACTACAAATGACTTTGTACTTTTAGAGTAGCTTCATTCTTCTGTGCACAGAAAAAACGGTAACCTATACCTGTTCTACTGATGCCTTTGTAGCTGAACCTTAAGAGCAAACAGTCATACATGAAATAGCATTCCCTGTATGAAAGTGTCCTTTGCATCTGTAGACCCCTTCAGTCATCCAACTCCTTTCTAGCCTCTGGTAGTAAAGTATGTGGGGAGAAGGAATATATTTGCAACTGCAACCAAAAACTTTGTACCAAAAGTCCAATATTCTACAACTTTACCATCAAGATACTACTATACTGTAAATATGAGCAAAGTAAACAAAGTTATACAATTTCATTATGTGAATGGCAGTACTAAAAAAAAAAAAAAAAAATTGATCAGCATGGCTAAGAGTGCCAATTTTCACACAGAAACATCAATTTTCTTACATGAATTGTGAGGCTAGGAAGTAGGAGATGAGCAGCTTGGGAAAAACAGTGACCAGAGGCATATGATGCAGGGAAAGCAAAGAAATATTTATACTGAAAACTGAACATCAGTAAGTCGATTTTTCATTCTATATTACTTTACCAAACTTCACCTACCGTATCTGCAGCTGTAAGATTAATGCCCAAGCCTCCAGCTCTTGTGCTTAACAGGAACACAAAAATATCATTCCTGTAAAAGAAAGATTATTTTGTGTATGAGGAACACAAAGTTACCACAGAAGAACATTTCTTGACCCATATCAGGTCTATTTTCTATTACTTGAACACTTCAGAACATTTTGTGTTGTTCACTCATGGTCAAGAAAAAAAAAAACCACATATGTAGGAGTGAGAGAAGTTAATCTACAAATCAGGACTGTCGGAACACACAAACATTCAGTTTGCAATAGCAGCTTATTAATCTCTATCAAAACAAACCATGGCTTATCTTGCCCACATTGGAAATTAAGATTTCATACGAACAAAAACCAATTTATTGTTTCACAGAACTGACTGATGTTAAAAAAAAATCTTGCCTTAACAATGCTCAATTGATAAAAAAGAAAAATAAATATTGAAACTGTGTAGATGCAAGTTTTGTTCTAAATTTGGTGCTTTGAACAGAACAAACAAGGACACAGGTCTAAATGCACTGATGAAAATTCAAATGGTAACGGCAAACTCAGGATTTTCTGTTAAGGCTGCGAACCTCACTAGTGCCACTGGGGGGTCAGCAGTATTTAAACGTGTTTAACACCATATGGATCTGCGAACAGGTTGACGAAAACAAAGCAGACAGTACTAGTAAGGACTCCCAAGAGTTTGAAATACTGGACTTCAACAGCGACAGAGCAAGGCCCTCTGTTTAAGAGAAGATATTCTGCAATGTCGCATCCCTTTCTATCGCGCTGTCTGTACACTAGTGCATGCAAAATTAGTAAAGCACCAGAAACTCTTGCTGAATGAGCAGTACGGGACATTTCCTTCTTGACTAACTATGTGTAGGCAATCTGTCCTTGAAAGTCCACTCATCAAATCTAGAAGGTCTTCCTTGCCCTTCCTGGAGGAAGTGTGGGTGTATTGCAAGCTATTATGCTAGTACAACTCAACAAACGTAAAAAACTAAGGGCTTTGGGATCTATATCCTTGAAGGTCAAGTAGAACTGACTATTTTCTCAGGACTCAAATTTCAAGACATTCACAAGTACCTGGCAAGGCTGTATCATAAAAACTCAGACTCTCAAAGAATCTGTCCTGGTCTAAGGTAAGACTTCACCCTGCCTCCCCTAAAAAAACTGCCAGTACACAACAGAAATAATTATGAAAACTATGAATTAACACACACACAAAAAGTGCCAAGAACTCTAAAATTAGAGATAGAAGGTTTCTAGCAGTCTAAAGAGTACAAAAATCCACCCTGAGCTACGGACAGCTGGGAGGAACTGAAGTCAAGCTGACAATCTCTAGACTTTATCTTTCAGGTACAAAGCCAAAGGTGCCTGCTCGCAATGTAGGTAATCCTTAGCCAGGAAATCTTTTCACTCTTGTAACAACAGTGGAACGTGCATATAGACAGTCACCTGAACTATCAGCTGTGAAATGCTTCTGGAAGTGCCATATGGGAAAGAAAGAAAGAAAGAGGACAATACCACAGACTACAAGAACAAACTATCATTCTATAGCTTTATATTTTCAGCACCCTGCTAGGATATCCTGCAAGACAGTTTAGTCTCAGTCAGCCTTTTTTTCCTGGAAATATTTCTCATAAATAATCATGTAGAAGAGGAACTCAACTAACGTTTTAATAGGAATTCTTGTTTAGACTGGCTGACATATTTCAAAGGGATTTCCTGCTGAAATGATTGTTTCTCTTCAGTTGTTCTACTCATTAATTAAAAACAAATTATGTTCATGAATACAGAAAAATTTCTTCATATCTTTTGGTAAAAGAATCTTACAGGAAGAAGAGTCAGGATTCCAGAAGGACATCAGAACCTGCAAGGAACCTGTTTCTGACACCTGGAAACAGGCAGAAAGGAACTGCATGGTGCTCTCACTTACTTCAGGTATTTGACACATGTTCTTTTCAAGTTTTATTGCTCCAAGTTCCCTAGAAGACTCACCACTGCAGAGTCCTTTAGGTCTTTAAGCCTCGTAAACCAGTGACCTGAAAGGCTGTATATGGCTCCCCCTCCCATCTTCAGCTATGACACCTTTGGACCGCTAATGCAAGAACTACTCTCTAGTCTAGAATGTTCCTTTCACTCCACAATGAAAAACCATCTATGAACTTATGTCCTCTGAAAAATAAAAGTGACCTTCTTACAAGCTCACATCAACATCCAGGAAGGGTAACCTTACTGTGAAATACCATACCAAAGTGACATCATACCAAGCCATATCCCATAATAAAAGGAAACTTAATAACTATAAATTAAATCAATAATGTGCTGTAGTAGAGACAAAGTTATACTAAAATATATTAACTTATAATAATATGATTACATACTTTTCTTTCCTGTTGTGCTTGTAAAAACTGCAATGATCCATTTTGTTTTACTAAATGTAAAGGGTAAAAGGGATAGCATATCTTGCTATCTAATAAAATAGCTACTTTATCACCTATATGTTAGTTAAGGTTTCCCAATAAAACATGCTTAAATGGTTTGTCTTGCAGAAAACTAGGTCACCTTCAAAGCTCTAGCATATGCAGGATTTTCAATCTCATCTTCACAGTGCCAATTGTCAGAGAATATAATAACCAATGAACATTTGCTGCCTTTCTACTGAGCTTCTTTATAAGCAACAGCATATTTGGAATGGCAAGAAGCACAATAGGTGGGTACACTAAAATTGCTTCTAATACTGTTTCACAGATAATAAATTCCTAAATACAACTGTGTTCAATATCAACACCAGGGACTCCTGGTCAGCAAACCATCTAGAAACTATTTCAGATAAATGAGGTCAATTTGATATCAGGAAAGAGAACTTAAGTGCAAATCTCATTTATTTCCATGACATCTTACACCAGCTCTCTATGTACACATCATTTGGCACAGAAACACTTTGTAAAATACATTACCTGTTCTGAAAATCTGCCACCATGTCCCTTCGTTCAGAAATCTTTGAAGAACCATCCAATCTCATGTAGGTATGTTTTCTATAAACCATGTATTCCTGTAAACAACACACACCAGAAAAATATAGTTGCTCTTGAAACTGTTCAATCTTGATTTTTCTGGAAAAATCTCTAAATGTCATCAACAAATATACTCTAAGCAATCTTATGTAAGCAATACTTTATAATAATAGAAACTCAGCAATTAAAGCTACTCAATCATATGTCAGTTTTTGCACTTCATACAAGAGATAAATGACTATGTCAGCTGAGAGTTGGGGATGCGTTTGCTGCACTGCAGACAATGTTACAGTACACATCTTTTTTATAAATAAATAGGTAAATAAAATAACTAAAACAGGAAGTTTGTTTTCACAAAGTTTAAATTTTTAAATTTTTACTAAAACGTCTGTCCAGGCTTTACCTCGCTAGTAAAGAGTCTGTGAATCTCACTGCATACAAGAACTATTTTAACATTACATTGTGTGTCAGCCCGCAGCTCACGTCAAGCAGCAGAACCAAAACCGCTGCTTGGGAAACAAATCAATTGGCGTCAACCAGGAATGCTGTAGGCAAAGGCTTTTTCCAATGAGAGACACTTTTCATGCTCTAAGGTACTCAGCATTTTCCGATACCTGTGTAACTATCAATAAAATCTGAATTACATGGAAAGCTCTTCAGGCTATACAGATATCTATAGTTTCTCTGGAAAGATACCCTCTGATATTTTAACAATGTGATCCTTGGCTACATTCGTTAGATTTGACCCTCCTGATACTTGTGTCTTTCTGAGATGCAGTGACTGCAAATGAAGACAGACTAAACAGATAGTACTCCAATAACAAGATAAGTCTAATAGTTCTTGCTCCAAGCTGCAGTGTTTAGCAGATACAGAACTGATGTGCTGCGAGAAGACACAGCAATGGTTGTACACTAATGAACCTGCTGACAGTACCATGCTCAGTTCTCCTTTTCACCTGTCCTTCAGGGCTCCTGCTCCTTCTTTGTTCCGCTGCACTACTGCGGAAACAGTGAAAGAGCTATACTATAAGAAACCTGGGAAAAAGATAGCTGTAGCGGAAAGAAGCTTCAATGCATGGCAGATGAAAGAGAGAAGTAAATAAAATTAACAATGTGGAAACAGCCAAAGTCACACTTGGTCTACCTCTACAAAACAGATCTCATTGCTAGTACGATTTCTGGAGCACAATAATAAACATTTAAAGCAGAGAACAGCTACTTCACTAGATACACACTCAAGCCCTAATTTACTATTGATTTATTCCATTTCTATGACAGGTTTCTATCACCAATTAAAACTAGAGAGATACAGTTATCAGTTAGGTACTATGTGACCTTTTCTTCAGATTTGATCAATCCTTTTTCTATTTACACAAGGGCCTTTTCCTTTCCTACTGTCTTTATCTGTCTTTATGATAATTCAATCTTTCAACATCTTGATATAGTTTTCCCTCACCTCACAATTAGCCGTCTCTTCATTAGTGTCTTCTAAACAAAACCACATTGAAAAAAACAAATGTGACAATCTTAAAAAGTAAGAAATACACATCTACATGAAATAACAGTACTGAAATTATACTTTATCCCCTTCTGTTGAAAGAAAATAATTTTCCTCTTTGTATTTATATCTGCCATTTTATAGTGGCTGAATTAAGTAGTTGTTCTTCAGCTGAAGCTAAAAAAAACAAACATGATTTTATAACTTTGTAAACAATGTGTTTTGTGCTCTCTGCCCTGCACAGATTAGGTTAGTATAATATTGTAGCACTTACACTGACACAGTCAAAATACTGTTAAAAGAAATAGGACATCTTATGTTCTTTCCTATTCAGGTAGGTATTTTGACACCTCAGGTCAGGGGAGGAAAAAAAAAAAAAAAAAAAAAAAAAAATTACTGCTACAGAATTTTTACAAGAGTTTTCTTACAAACTGAGTCCTTACTTGATTTTTAGCTTTTTTAACCCCAGCTTCTGTCACATGGGTGGGGAGAAGGAAAAACAAGAGGACTCAGTAGGTAGCTTATTTGGCTAGTAAAACTCAAGTAAAGTTGAGCATTGAGGAGGTGAAATAGCAAAATGGTGTGCTCTCAAGCCTTTAAAATTGAATGCTAACAGAAAACACAGAAGCATAAACATTCAGCTTTACAAGCTTCATGGTGTAATGCAGCGTGTCAACAAACCTGCACCACGTCCAATGCCTGCCAAAAAAGAGAGGCATAAAAAGCAATGCTGGGCAAAGAGCCAAAATACAGAATTGCAACCATGCAAGTTCTGTTTTTCCTCACAGCAGCAGAAACAAAAATTCAGCTTGTGATTTGTTATTGAACTATTAACTGCTGACCTTAAAATGCACTCCTGCTCATACAAGACTCATAATTTAAGCAGCTATTGATTTAGGTTTCTCCCTTTTTCTCTTCGTTTTGTTGTGGAGAAGACAGTACCCCATGTCAAACACTGCTGAGGAGTCCACATACGCCTAGGACTAATGGCCGAAGGATCACAGTATTTTGATGTTTTAGCAGTACTGAAATTATACTGCCAAATACAAATACTTTCCTACCTACTATGTATTCACTGTCAGAAAACTTCATCAGGATTGCCTCTTTCAAACTAACATATATTAAGTCTCCCCGTTTCTTACTCAGAATTAGATAGTCATAAAAGTTATTACTGCTGATCCTTCACTGATAAGGGACAGAAGGATTGTGATACAAGATACTCCTTTTTTTTCAGATCCAGCCAAACCCTCAAACTTTGCTGTCTTCAACAGAAGCCCAGAGAAAGAAAAATATTTATTGCAAGTATTACCAATAGGAAACCAAATTAACAGTTCTCCTACCAATGTCTATTCAGACTAGCTCTTTGGTGGCATGGCTGCTAATTAAATAACTGATTTTTTTTTTTTTTCCTTCTCTTCTGAGGCAGACTGGCTGTATTCAAGTAACAAGTAATGACATAATTCCTAATGTCTTTCCTATTGTAGATGTCAGAGAATCTCTTATTACTAATGTCTACCAAACTCCTGCACAGCAATGAGATGATAGAGGGAAACAGTAAAAGTCTGAAATTACAAGCAACAACAACAAAAAAAAGTAAAAATAATCACTGTTCCCCATCTTCCTTCCAAGAAAAGGACACATGGGCACGAAATGAAAACAGAAGGAAGCAGTTCAAAACTAGCAAAAGAGGATAATTAAGCCATGCAACTCCCTGCCACAGGGCAGTGCGAATGACAAAAACTTACAAAGACTCAAGATGCAGCTGAACAATTTCATGGAAGAAGAATCCATGTAGGATTACTGAATATACAGAAGGCACATTTGGCTCAGAAAGTCCTTGAGCTGCAAACTGCTGCACACTGAAAAACTAATTGTGAAGTATCGCTATTCTTGTACATTTTCCCCATACCATCTGCTGTTGTACACTGGTGGAAGCATAATGCTAGGCTGGACCTTAGGTATAACTTTGTATGGCAGCTCTTATAGTCTCATGTTATTGAATTTAGTGGATATCCTTTGGTACAGTAATTTTACACTAGGTTTGCTACATCCAAATTATAGTATTTTCTCCAAAACATTGTTGCTAAATCTGCATCTTCAGAATTGGTCTTCTGTAGACTATAGCTCTCCCACCTCCAGTAAGTCAATCATCCGTGTCATCTGGGAGTAGATGAGAACTCTGTGTCCTTGAGATTTCAGTCGTGTCAACAGAAGATCAAGAGCATGAAGTTTTCCACTGTCAGTGATCAAACTCTCTTTGTCTAGAAAGAAATGGAAGAAAAGCAGGTAACTGATAAAGCCAAAACAGCTACATGCAACAAGTTAACTTCTAAGTTTTCCTAGCCCTTCACTGTATTATAATCCCTAATGAGTTGTGATGGAAGAAACTGCAATATCCCTTCTGCTTGACACTTAACACTGCTAACAATAACTTGTTTGCTGGGACAGGAGTATATGGATACACCCACTTGGCAGGATCTCATCACAGACCGATCTCCTTACAAGTATGGAGTCACGCTTTTTTGGACAGCCATTTCCCTCATCTAAGGATTTATTCTGACCAGATCAACAACCACAGCATGCCTCGACAGCTGAAGATATTTTTCTCCTTTGGACATTTGCAGCTACCTGCTGCTGAGCTTCAGACTTATCCTCCACAGATCTGTTTAAGATCAAACCCCTCACCAACGTGGAAAGCAAAGAACAGTTCTCTATGTCACTAAAATAAAAGCCCCTTCACAGCACTGCCTTAACTTTTCTTTTTCTTCCCTGCCCTCCACTTTTTGGGTTAGGATTTTTTTTTGTTTTTGTTGTTTAAGAAATATTTCCAGATGGCAATCTTTTAAATCACTTCATATTTTATACTGCATGTCCTATCTACTTCAGCACTGCTCGTGAAGTATTTTTCAGGAAGGAGATCTTCCTGTTTGTACATTCTGTACATAAACTTCAGTAAACAATACACGACTGCCGAAAGAGGATGAAGAGAAATTTTCTTCCAAAAAAAATTATCTGCTGGAAAGGCTACTGATGATTCTTTATTCTTTGGGATGTCTGAATTTAGGTTTACAGCCAAAACGGAAAGTTGACAACTGCAGATGGCGCAGGCTAGTACAGAACCCAAATATTTTCAACATGTCTAGCCGGTACCATTCTCTAATGTCTAGCAGGTAAGACTTCTGCACACTTCTCATTGCACAGAATGAATTCACTCATGGGCTGAAGAAAATCCAACTTTTTGTAAGGCAGTTAACTGTCTTGCATAATATCTTGATTAAAAAAATAGACTTTGGTAAGTTTACAGCCGTGCTCCTGCAAGGCACTAGCTAAGAATCCAAGACAAAAGACCTCTGCTCTTTCTTGGTTGTCTGCCTATCTAGTTAGTCACTGTTTTTCTCCAATTTGCTCTTCCTTTTGATGGTGATCTTATTGCTTTGTCAGGAGCAAGTGCCACACGACTGCTTGAATCCTTAGCAACTACCTGACAGAATCTCTCAACTAGAGAGCCAAGCCAAGGAGATAATGAAAGGAAAACTCAAGGCCACACCTCAGGCTGGCACTTGTTCTAAGTGCAACATAACGTATAATGACACACTCATCTCTAAAACAGAACTCAGTCTCAATTACATACAAATAGTTAATAGTTTCATTCATTCCTCTAAGGAAAATCAAACTTTGAACTTAGGCAATTAGGTAAAAATGGAAATGAGTTATGGTTATTTGGTTTTAGAATACATCTGCGTAAGTCAACAATTCTGCACAGTAGGAATGTTTACTCTTCATACAAAATGTTATTCTTTCCTTTAAATCCATACATAAAGCCATGACATTCTGCTTTTATTCTAATTGGTCAGCTTGCTATTTCAGGACCAACGAACATAAAAAGTCTAGATATACATGACAAGCTAGTATGATTACTAACTAAAAGCCATCTGACTGAAAGGAAACCGGGACAACAAACAGGGTCTATTCAAAAGTCAATTTCAACTGGCTTAGATTAACATATTAGCTAGTTTCCAAAAGCAAAATGCTACTGTTTTTCTCACACAGGCATGAATAAGTAGAATTAAGTTTTGGTAACTGGAAATGATGCGCGTCCTTTGCTGCTGGCTCCTTAGGTCTCCATTGTGTAAGTTGCTATTTTTAAATAGCAATAAAACACAAATTACAAGTAAAGAACTTAATTGCAGACAGTCTTATAGTCTGAAAAGTTAGCAACTTGTTAACAGTTCATAATTTGTCCAATATCTCAGCATCAGAGCAGACTGCACTGGTGAGAAAATGGGTGCTTTTTTTTAGGAAAGCAAAACAGAACTAACAAAAAAGATTCATCATCTCTAGAAGAGAAAACCATTTGACTTTAACATGGCATCTTTTAAGCATGCTATCTTGATACCATTGTGTTTTCCAAGAGCAAATATTTTTGCATGCTTAAAGGCTGCCACCTAGTGCTTCCAAGTACAAATTCCGGAAAGCAGTAACAGAAAATGTACTTTCTTTATGCCAGAAAACACCACAACTAGTCAAAGGACTTAAAGTCTCTTCCACCTCTAGTTTCTTTCACTTCTATTTCTCATTCTCTTTTACCTTGGGGGAAGAAAAAGGCGCTTTGCTTCTTTTTTAAATGGGATTTTCAAAATTTGTAATTCCACGTTTTCTATTTTCAACTATCAGTGAAAACTTCCAATGACAATGTCTTTGGATTTTTAATGTGTTTGGTTTTTTTTTTGTTTCTGTTTTTTTTTTTTTTTTTTTTTTTTTTTTTTTTGGCTGATGGACGTTCCTTCCCCTCAAGTGTTTCCTTAATACACTGACACCGGGTTTGGTTCCTAGCCTGGTTCTGGTCACGTGCATGAAAAAGGTGCTCCGGGTACTTAGCACTCATAAAATTATGTTTGTTTCATTTAGGTAGCTAAATTGTAGATACCCAAAATGTGGTCACTGTCTCATAAAAAGATTTGTTTTTATGTCTTGGAGGCACAGCTCTCATGAGTACAATTCGTCTTGTAACGTCTGAACGCCTCACAGAGATTGAAGGCATGCCAGTATCCCCCTACGTAGATAGGAAGGTTTTTTTCCTGTGTATTGAAATCTGAGACAGGTTTTTAAGCAGCTTGCTCAAGGTCTGTTTGCTAGTTTGTGGTGTGGTTCAGAATCAAAGATCTCTGCAGTCCCGAGGAGAAGCCTGGTTGTTAGCATAGCAGAATCAGCACTTGACAGCCAAAATCAATAAAGTGTGAGTATGCTCACATCGCTGCTGTGTGCAGGGTGAGCCAAGGACTGAAAGGTCTCTACGCTTGTGATGTAACATTTCTATACGTGAGGAGTCCATGGCTCCCTCTGGTAGTCCAGCGCATGTATTGTCAGTGCAGTCATCAGTGAGGTTATTGGAGCAGAATTATTACAGTACAGTAATATATAGTACAGTATTAAATCGTTAAAATTGTGTTTGTAAGCTAACAACCAACACCTTGCTGGTGCCGGCACATATACCATGATGCTGTAATAACCATGAGAAATGGAAAAGGTTTGTGGGCAACTGGAATAAACCAGTGGTAGTAAAAATACCAATGGAAACCTGAAGTTGAGGAATTTCTGTGCCTGCATAGTCGTTAGGTTTTTTCCTAACCTTTGTTTTTCAGTTAGCTGCTTGTGAACTTCATTTCAGCAAACTCAGTTATTTCAGGTCCTCAGTGCCAGCCTTGCATTAGTTTGATAAGCGTGGATGTGAGATACTTGGGAATGCAGCACGGCCTACGTAGCATCTGGCTTCGCTTATGCTGGGGTTGCTGGTAAACTGGAGCACACTGGTGCAGTTTCCATGTTTCATGACGATCTGGTTGGAGATGTCCCTGCTCCTTGCAAGGTGGTTGGACTGGATGACCTTTAAAGGTCCCTTCCAATCCTAACTATTCTACGACTCTATGACATAGAAAATAGTGCCACCCCGTTGTTTTATGGGATGTGTTGTCACTTATAAGTGATGTGTAATTTCTTCCTTTGTGACTTAAATCTTTACATTGCTGCCTTTTATTAAGAAACCAGTAAACAGTCAGTCATTATTTAAATGAGTGAACAGGCAAAGCCCAGCAACAATAAGGCAGTTCAGCCTGGGCACATCCAAACAAGCTGCCAAGGTTCCCTTGCGCAGGAGACAGCAGTAACGTGCCCTGATGCACTGCAGCAGAGGAGGCCGCTCGCCCTCGCCCCTGCGTCCCCTCGGCGGCTCTGGGACGGTGACTGCGGAGCCCGGGCTCGCCCCGCTGCCCTCCCCACCACTCTCAGTCGGCTCAGGGCCCGGCCTGCCTCCTTCCCTCTGCTGCACTTGCTCAGCATTCCCTTAGCTCTTGTGCTCGGGATTTTCAGCTCACTGTGTTCTCCTCTGACCCTGTCTCCTTTTCCCCCTGCCGCTTGCTACTGTTCTGCTTTCCCCTGGTTTCCCGAGCTCCTGGCACCTTTCAGCCCAGGGCTGCTCGTTGCGTCCGCGCAGGTGCTGCGGCGCTGGCAGACGACACCCGCAGCCCTTCCCAGCCTCTCCGTCCCCTGCCGTACGCTGCTGCCGTGCGCGCTCCTCGTTCTGCACGCACTGCAGGCGCTGGACACCAGCTGAGACCGAAGGGAGTCAGAGCCAGGGTTTTGTCAGAGGGAGAAGCTGGGCAATAAGTGAAATGAATAGGAAATTCTCCAGTATTTTCAGTTGCAAATATTCCAACTCTTTCCATGTCCTGGATCCTAAAATATTTGTCTGCGAGTCACCAAGAACCAATCAGTGCAATGAAAATGCTAAGATTTAGATATATAAAAGTAATATTTTTTTTTTTAAATAGAAGTGTATATAGGTAAATCTTAAATTATTTTTGTCTTGTATATAGGGTGTGTTCTATATAATTATGCTGTATATGTATGCAATATAGAATACAGATTATATATTTTTATGTTATGTTTGCAGGTAGAATAAGAGCTTTACAGGACTAGTGTCAGTTCAGCATCACTTTCGTTTAGATTGATTTAAATTTTTCTGATGTTTAAACACAATTTTCTAACATGACAATATTGTCCCAAAATCTGGGTTCTTTTCCCCATGTGCAACGAGGCGAGCACGCAGAGTCAAGATATTTGTTTATTTAATTTCTGCACAGAGAGGGGTGCTGGTGGTAAATCCACCACTCTGTGTGTGATCGGCTCTTTGTGCACCGGGTGAAGAACCCAGATTTGTGCACAACAACAACATTTTATTTTTGCCCGTTTCAGCAGTAGGAAACATGGATGTTTACTACACATGGGTTAATTTAGGACACATAACTGGTCTGTTACTGCTGAAGGTAACAAGCTGCCCGCAAGCAGCACTGTAGCCTGTGTGAGCTTCGGCACAGGATGTAAAGCAACTTGTTTATGGCTGAAGTATAGCTGTGTAATAAGGTCACTTGTCTACCCTTTGGCATTGAGGTTGTGAACCCTTTTAAATCAGAGCAGGAAAAGAATAAACTCACCTACAAAACACTTCTCAGCCATTGCACTCCAGGGATGGGTTTAGTCTCACAAGACCAGATTTTATGTGTTTAGGAACCTAAAAAATGTCCTTGGGGTTATGAAATGTCTCTTAGCACCAGCTGTAGGCATCTGAGTGACCTTCAGAGGCTGGTCATGAAGAGGAGACCTAAACCCTTCTGGAATGGCAGCTACAGGTCAGCTGTCTGTAACGGCACTTGAGCACTGAATTTTATCACAAGGCACCCATATCTTTTGAAGCTATTTTTTTTCATAGAATCATAGAATGGTTAGAGTTGGAAGGAACCTTCAAAGGTCAACTAGTCCACCTCCCCTGCAAGGAGCAGGGACATCCCTGACTACATCAGGTTGCTCAGAGCCTCATCCAACCTGGCCTGGAATGTTTCCAGGGATGGGGCATCCACCACCTCTCTGGGCAACCTGTTCCAGTGTTCTACAACTCGCATAGTGAAATTTTTTTTTCCTAATACCCAATCTAAATCTACCTCCCTCTATTTTAAAACCATTACCCCTCATCCTATCACAACAGGCCCTACTGAACAGCCTCTCCCCATCTTTCCTGTAGGCCCCCTTGAGGTACTGGAAGACCGCTATCA
>WHYT01015781.1:0-11756 GCA_009806455.1 Tetrax tetrax
AAAAAAAAAAAAAAAAAAAAAAAAAGAAAGAAAAAGGAAAACCAAAAAAACCCAACAAAGTAAACCAAAGTAAAGGGCTGTCAGGAAAGGAGGCTGTGCTCCCTGTGAAGCACCGAGCTGGTGGCTTACCAGAGCTCTGCCCTCCAGGCTACCAAATCAAGGACTTGGGCCTTTCCTTTTGCCCACATGCACCCCCTGACTCCAGCTTTTCTTCCAAAGACGTGTGCTGCTGCCGGGGACGGCAGGCAGGGTGAATTAGAAGTGTTGTGTGGTATCCCAGAGGGCCTCCCTGGAACAAGACAGAACATCCCGTGGGGAGGCATATCCGCTCCCTCAGATTTTTCATAATGCTATTTTTGATTTTTTTTTTCTCCCTTTAGCTACATACCTCAGAGCAAAGAGAAGTCTGGGCTGAGAAAAAGGCTGAATTGGCAATGCTTTTCTCATGTGCCTTTGTTTCTGTCATGAATCCACTCTGGACCGTATTACTGGGGTGACAGTATTGACCCCAGGAGTGCCTTAGGTCCAGCCACACAACCCCCAAGTCCCCAATTTTTGTAATATGTGTGATTTTGTACCCTTTTGACTGTACACAAGCACTTTGGAAGGCATGAGTAGGAAATAACCTCCTTCCAAACTAATGGTTAATTCAGTTTCTCAAGAGATGGCCAGTGCCCAAACACCTCCCTCCTCCCGCATCTGCAGTCAGGAAGTGCTGCAAGCTCAGAGAAACCCTCAGTTGGTCAAGGGACAAGGTCTTGACATTCATCAGCCTGCCCTGCTTTATCTGCATTGCAAATCTGCTCTTGTGAAAGGGATCGTTGTCCTCAGAGCCCTCTCAGGTTTTGTAGCTGGTCACCAGCCATTTCATTTAGACTTACAATAAAAGGGCAGAAGCAGCTCAGGCTCTCATATGGATCAAGCCATAAAGTCTGGCGCTGAGAAGCCAGTGCCATGGTTAGGGCTCATCTGAGCTGCCAGCACCAGGTTGTGTCTCCCACCATAACAGACCGAGGCACGGGCACATCTGACTCGATGGAGATCACACAAGCAGTATCAGAGGCCGAGATGCTCTTTCACAGCTAGTGCAGGGTGTCCTGCTCTTTAACCCACGGGTGCTTTTGCTCAGTGTAAGGGATGAAGCATGCTGTGATCGCTCCGTCACCCTCCCTGATGAGCAGTGCAATCATTTCAGAGGAATTTAGTGAGGGCTCTGCCCCTCCAAAGTTCTCTGTGCTGGCTGATATTTTATTTGGGAGCAGTTCATCTGTCAATGAGCTGCAGAGAGCTGAAAACCCTATCAGTCTGGCTGCCAGCAGAGGGACCTAAGAAGCACAGACGCAGCCAAAGACCTGGTGATCCTGAGGGACTGGGATTTGCTGGCTGTTTTGTTACACCAGCTCCATAATCAGCGGGGTTAGTGGGTGGAAGGCCAGCGTGGCAGCATGCGAGTCTGTCCTGCCAGCACTGCTGAGCTGTCTAAATGGAGCTTTTTTGTGCAGAGGACTAAGCTGTGTTGGCTGGATTTTTTTTTTTTTTTTCAGCTACTTTATACAAATGCAGACACTCCTTCCTTGTTCTGAATTGGATTTTTTTACACAGTAGCCATCTGGTATTTACTGGGAGCTCTCTGCCTTGAGTGACTGAGCTGTCGGTGGAGGCTATGTATGATGGCGAATGGTGTGGAACACTGGCACAGGTTGCCCAGAGAGGTGGTGGATGCCCCATCCCTGGAAACACTCAAGGCCAGGTTGGACGGGGCTCTGAGCAACCTGATCTGGTTGGAGATGTCCCTGCTCCTTGCAGGGGGTTGGACTGGATGACCTTTGAAGTTCCCTTCCAACCCAAACCATTCTGTGATTCTATGGCAACAGGCCAGCCATGTCCCCATTTCATCCAGTCTGCATATAACATCTCGCTGCCTGTGGTCCCAGTGTCAGCAGTTACTGTGTGAGATTGTTTAAATTCTCATCTCCCTGGGTTTAACTCAGCACAGAGAAAATCAGTCCATTGCACCTGCTGCTTTGGGGAGGCTTGTTGCAAACTGTGGTATTAAATTTCAACATAGCCAGTACGAAGCTAGAGCTGGGACTGGATCCAGTGGCCAGGAGCTGCTTGCTAGGGAAGGGGCAAATTCTAATCTGGTGATCTCCCCCTCAGTAAAGTGAGAGCCTGCACCCTGACCGAGGAAACTGCTGTGAGAGTGCTTGTCACCTCCCTCTGATTTGCAATTCACTTTGCAGAGACAGTCATGGCTTTCTGATGAGGATTATGTCTTTCACAGTCAGCCTCCCTGGCGCTAAAGGAAAAAGGAGAATTTATGCAGGTAAGCAGACGTCCCCGAAATGTCCAAACTAGTCTGTGGACGGAGAGTCCCATCAGAGCCGTTCCTAGCGTGTAACACAGCAGGATACAATGCAGAGCAGCAGAGGCAGACCTTTTGCTGACTGAGGAAGGCAACTCTGAGGCTGTGTCACTCTTCTCATACGGTTTACGTGCAAAGCACTCACCTTCTGGCTGAAGGGGATTTGCAAATGCTGCATAGGGGATAACAGAGCTGTTGGTGAACGTGCACCAGATACAAATATTTCAGTGGTTTGACAAGATCAGCATTTTGACACATATCAGCTGGCAGTGATGTCTGTCCTACATCACTCCTGATTTTGTAAAATAATTTTTTTTTTAATAAAAATATTGGATGACTGATTCCTTGCCAGTCTGCTAATTGATCAAAGGAGTTTGTAACCAGATGTGTATGTTACTCCTGGACCTCGTAAAGCAGGAAGAGAGTCTGCAGGAGGAAGGATTGGAAGGGTGGGTGGGTGCCTATGGGAGGGGGGCTTGTTAGTGTCTGGAATGGGCATTCCTGCGGGGAAGGGGGCAGCTGCTGGGGGAGTGTTGGTATTTTTTTTGTGCGCTGTGCTTCACTTGGTCCTGTGGCGAGGGGGGGTCAGACCTCATGTTATCGATTGTGCAATATCTGAAGATGATAATTTAGTCTTTTATTAAGCTCTTGTATTTGATAGATATACCAGAAATTAATCCCTGAAATGTGTTTTGGGTTTTCTTCCCCCTCCCCCCCCCTTTTTTTTTCTCATTATTGCATAATATAGAGGTTCATGGTTTGAACACTGTGTTCTGCTGTAGCACGTAAATACTCACCAACCCACCAGGCAGCAGTTTCAGGATTAAGAATGATAATGCTTTGAGGATAACCCATGATGATACAGTTCCTTTTCTTACACTGTAACAGAGGAGGGCTTAGAGCATCTTCTCTCTCCCCTGAATCCATGCTGTGGAGCACCAGGTGCTTTTGGGCACCTCGAGAGCGTTTTACACGGCTAACTGCACCACCTTCATTCCTGCTAGGCTGCCCGGCGGCTCTCGCCTCATCAGTGTGCATCCACACCACTCTCTTCCACTGACCTCTATCCTGGAAGTCATTCCTCGTGAGCAGCTCTTAGGAAATAGGGGTGCAGAGGAGTACTGCGTGGTCACTCTAGGTTCTCCAACTGGACTGATCCTCAGCGCAGTCTGTTGTAAGCAAGGACCCATCTGAGTAATGACGCATACTAATTACCAGCTGGGAACAAAAACAGGAGCAGAAGGGACCTCTTGCATATCTATGGGCAGAGGTGCTGTATCCTATAACCCTGTCAGACTACTGATAAAACTTTGTCCTAAAACCAGACATTCCATCTGGAAAGCTTCCCGTTCTGAGGCTGATTTTTTTCTCCCCTCTGATTTTCAACCTAAATGTGTTCACAGTGCTTTTATTCTCTTGTTGTCGTGCCAGCATTATCCTCGTGCTTCAGCAGTTTTGTTTGTCTCCCGTGATATATTTAGAGAGCAATCCTATCCGCTCTCTGCCTACATTTGGCTAGGCTAAACAAGCCAGGCTCTTAAGTTTCTTCTTGTTTGATAGGTTTTCTGTTTCCCCCAGGCCCTTTCTGCACCTGTTCACTTATCATTTTTAAATGCGAGTGACCAGAATTTTTTTTTGCTTGATGCTCCTGCCATCATTGCCTGCACAACATTACTAGTATTTCACTGCCTGGTCTACACCATGTTTGCTTTTCTTATGGCCACATCATCTCTGTGATCCCCAACACAGCTTTACTGGTTATTTTTCTTAACTTTATAGCGAATAAGCACAACCGTTTGCTGAATTGTGTTAGCTAAATAAATAGCTCTCGTCTCTTACTGTTTCATGTCTGATAACATGGGGAGGAGCTGAAGTCATCATAGCAAAAGTCTGTGCATGTTGATGCTTTAAACTGGTGCCTTGTCCTCAGGGACAAGCTTTTCCATGAGGGCTGTCATGGCTTTTTACTACATCTGCTTATGTGTCGGCCAATGCAAATATGCTGGAGGGACAGAGCTGTCATTCCTCCTAGCAAAGGCGAGTTTCCAGCCTCAGCTCCCTGTCCAGGAGCCACCCCTAGCTGTCTCCCAGTGTGGGTGGCTGCAGGGGTGGACGCGATGCTCAGAAGAAGGGCACAGAGACCCCCGGCCTGGGCTTGATCCGTGAGTGCTTCTGGCCATTGCTGAAGCTCAGCTGCTCTTCAGTTTTTCCAAAGCCAGTCTGCTGCCCTACTTTTTTAGCTTGCTCAGAAGCAGAGTGTGTTTTTCTCTGCCTGGCACTGTGGAGGAGCAGCCTCTCCCTTGTCACTCCCAGCTTGAGGGGAAGTGGTTTTCCTTACCCCCCGTCTCTTTCCCCAGCCTGCCTCTTCTGCTGGGTGGAGCTGGCTGTACCGAGCTGCCGGCTCCCTGCCTTTCCGCTGAGCCCTCTGCCAGACTTTTCAGCTATAAATGGATCTGTCCTTTTCCAACCACCCCCATCCCCCCCGCACCTCCCCCCCGACACCAAGAGACATTGCGGGAAATCGGAGCTGGGCCTGGCTTTCTCTGAATTAGGAAAACATATGATACTACCACCGGCTTTTTTGTAGGCTCTCTGGAAGCATCGTGCCCGGCTTTTGGGGAGCTGCCTGTGCCCCGGCGAGGGCCGTGCTGCTGAATTGCCTGTTTGTGCTGCGAGAGCGGTTGTTCCCAGACCTGAATGCAAAGCTGGGGCAGACCTATAGGTGCTATCTCCAGCCCCGTGCATCGCCCTGCAAACAACGCGCTGCCTGATCCGAGCGCTGTGTCTCCAGGGAAGGCCAATGTTTTTGTTACTGACTCCATTGTGCTTCCACATCCGCATTAGGCACTTAATAAAAGAAGCCCGGCTTTTCTTCTTAAGGAACAACCCTATTTGCCCCCCTTAACTTTGGAATTTATGGCAGAGATCCTGGGATCTTTTAAGCTTTATCATGCTCCCCTCCTCAGAGAGGCAGGATCAGTATCTTCTCGCTCAGCAGGGAGCTGGAGCCTGAAGCATGCAGACCAACGTGACTCAGGGAATCAGTACCTGCCCTGAATTTTAAACTGAAGTCCTTCATATCATCTGGGCTAGAGTGCTACCCTCCATCAGCCCTGCAGGCATCCAGGCCATTCATCTCACGTAGAGTACAGGTCTGTATTTAGAAAACTAATTTGTACTCTCATGTTCAAAAACTGTAGTCTGAAAGTCTCGTAGTTCATGTGCTTCACAGAAGCTGCTGGACCAGGTCCCAGTCTGGTGACATTTTGCTGGCAGCAGTGGGTTTGCATCCTTTGGGCTTAGGTAACAACACCTAGAGCGGATGCTTCAGAGGCTTCCTTACCTCCTGGCAATCGTCCTTCTAAAACCTTCAGGTTATGGATAAGGGAACATATAATATTCAAAAGGTTCAAGCCTGGTTTATGGTTGCCTGATATTCTGCCTGCAGTTCTGCTTCTGGTTCAGTTTTTGCTGTGGCAGCAGATGCTGTCTGACACATTTTCCTGTGCAGGATGCCTGGTATCCTGAGTTTTCTCTGCTCAGGGTCTTGGTTGTGCTGCCTATAGAACGACTTGGTGGAGTTTTTGACTGGGCAGTGCGTGATGGTCGATGTGCAGGAGTACATCTGTCCTGTTTTTATGTGAGCTGGAGAATGGAATATCCCAGATCAGGATCTTGCATAAGGGTGTCCTTTCTATCTTTCTGCTGGGATTGTAGGCAATATTTTGCATGCAACAGATGAGAGATAGATGAGGGATAGAAAAAAAAAAAAAACAACCAAACAACAAAAAGGAAGCCTACGGAGAGTGTAGGCTGTAGGTAGTCCGGGAGAAATACAGACAGATTGTCCGAGTGGCCAGGGATCAGGTAAGGAAGGCTAAAGCCCTGATAGAATTAAATCTGGTCAGGGACATCAGGGACAAAAGAAAAGCTTCTATAGGTATATCGGGGATAAAAGGAAGACCAGGGAGAATGTGGGCCTTCTCCAGAAGGAAATGGGAGACCTGATTACCCAGGATATGGAGAAGACTGAAATATTCAACAATTTTTTTGCCTCAGTCTTCACCAGCAAGGGCTCTAGGCACATTGCCCAAGTCACAAGAGACTGGGAATGAAGAACTACCCACTGTAAGAGAAGAGCAGGTTCAAGACCATCTAAGTTCTGTGCTGAAGGTGTACCAGTCCATGGAACCTGATGACATGCATTCTCAGGTCCTGAGAGAACTGGCAGATGAAGTTGCCAAGCCATTATCCATCATATTTGAGAGGTTGTGGCAGTCTGGTGAGGTTTCCACTGACTGTAAAAGGGGAAATATAAGCCCCATTTTTAAAAAGGGAAAAAGGAAGACCCGGGAAACTACAGGCCGGTCAGCCTCACCTCTGTGCCTGGCAAGGTCATGGACCAGATTCTCCTGGAAACCATGCTAAGGCACATGGAAAGTAAGGAGGTGATTGGTGTAAGCTAACAGGCCTTCACTAAGGGCAGATTGTGCCTGACTTATTTGGTGACCTTCTATGACAGGGTTACAGCTGTGGTGAATAACAGATGACCAACTGACGTCATCTACCTGGACTTGTGCAAAGCTTTTAATACTGTCTCACACGACATCCTTCTCTCTAAACTAGAGAGGCATGGGTTTGATGGATGGACCACTCGATGGATAAGGAATTGGCTGGATGGCTGCACTCAAAGAGTGATGGTTAACCCTCAGCAAGTTCACCAATGACACCAAGTTGTGTGGTGCCATCAGCATGCTGGAGGGAAGGGATGCCATCCAGAGGGACCTTGACAGGCTGGAAAGATGGGCACATGCAAACCTCATGATGTTCAACCATGCCAGATGCAAGGTCCTGCACGTGGGTTGGGGCAATCCCAAGCACAAAGGCAGTCTGGGCAGAGAATCTATCGAGAGCAGACCTGAGGAGATCCTGGGAGTACTGGTGAACAAGAAGCTCAACATGAGCCGGCACTGTGTGCTTGCGGCCCAGAAAGTCAACCATGTCCTGGCTGCATCAAGAGGAGCGTGGCCAGCAGGTCGAGGGAGGTGATTCTGCCCCTCTACTTTGCCCCGGTGAGACCCCACCTGCAGTACTGCGTCCAGTTCTGGAGCCCCCGACATAAAAAGGACATGGACCTGTGGGAATGAGTCCAAATGAGGCCAGGAAGATGATGAGAGGTCTGGAGCACCTCTGCTGTGAGGACAGGCTGAGAGAATTGGGGCTGTCCAGTCTGGAGAAGAGAAGGCTTTGGGGAGACCTTACAGCGGTCTTCCAGTACCTCAAGAGGACTGGTAGGAAAGATGCGGAGAAACTTTTTAGCAGGGCCTGTTGTGATAGGACATGGGGTAATGGTTTTAAAATAGAGGGAGGTAGATTCAGATTAGACATAAGGAAAAAAATTTATATACGATGAAGGTGGTAGAACACTGGTACAGGTTGCCCAGAGAGGTGGTGGATGCCCCCCATCCCTGGAAACATCCAAGGCCAGGTTGGACGGGGCTCTGAGCAACCTGACCTTGCAGGGATGTTGGACTGGATAGCCTTTAAAGGTCCTTTCCAACCTAAACTATTTTATGATTCTAAGTGCCTCCTTCACCCTCTTTCATGCCATCAAGCTGCTGTGTGGCAATAGTACATTCGAGCTCTGGGAATTACTGAAACGAAGATATTGTGTGTTGTAGCTGCCTGATGCTCTTTCCTGTGCTAAGCTCTGCAGAAGCTGGGCCAGGCACCAGATCCTTCTGGTTTGCCAGCTCAACTTGGAGTGCTGCAAGGTGAACTTGGCTGGGGGGAGTTTTTTCTGCTTGATATATCCCTCCCAGATGTTGAGATAGGCTGGTTACCCCAAATCTACTCAGCCTTATGCAGCCTGCCTTCTCTTGAACACTTAATTTCCAGTTCTTCACCAAAGCCCTGGACACATATCAGGGTGTTTTCTGAGCTGTGTTGGCCGTAGGTCTCTTTTCCTCCAATTCTGGAACATGAAGCCTGGTTGCAGTTTTGCTTATGATATCTGCTGCTCATCTGAAGCCCACAGTTTCTCCCCGTTCTCTTCCCATCTTGTGTGTGTTTACTGGACTGAGAATGTTGGTTTCCACAATTCACATCTGTTGTGCCTTGGGTGGGTATTCGCTGAGTATCTTTGTAGCCCTTGAGCCTTGCCCTAGACTCTGCATTTCTGACAGAGCCCTTACTGGAGCTGTGGATGGGAGTGTGTGTGTCCATCACCTGGCACTGACAGGTTATTTTAGAGATCCTTGGCAGAATGATGATGGCATTAAACTGTACTCACAATTAAAGCTTTATTTTCTTCACAGGTTTGTGGTGCTAAGGAACCTTGAGGATGGTAGGGAGGGGAAGAAGAAATCTGTTTGGTTTTTCTACTTGGTGCACAGGATTTTTAGGGCCTGATAATGAGGGGAAGGGAAGTATGTGACCCACTCGGTCCCTGAGAAAGGCTTCTTGCTTCCTAAAATGGTCTTAAATGCAAACCACATTGCCAGGGGTTGGGAGTGGGGGGTACCAGATGCAGTGTCCTCCTTTGGACCAATCCTGCCTGAGCAGTCTCCCCATAGGCAACCCTTGGGATACTGTCACAAGTGTTCTGCTGACACCAGTATCTGTCTGGCGCATCCTGTGAAGGCTGCTGTTGGAGGACACTGCCTTAGGATGCTTTCAACATCTCTGCTAGTCCAGTTGCTTTGCAGAAAACGATGCACTACCGTGCTGGTGTCTCTTGGGCAACTCATTCGTGTCCTTCACAAGAAGAACTTGTTGGCTGGTTTCACAACAACTGGTTCAAACCACCAGGATCCTCCATGAGTGCCAGGACAAGACACAGGTTCAGATGGCAGTGTGTGAGCACAAATTTGATGCTGATCTCATCCCAGCACTGGGATGTGGAGCATGGCCATCCTACTGCTGTAATGGATGTGCTATCATTGAGCCTGTGCCCGGCAAAGCCTACGCTGTTACCTGGCAGGTGTCTATGATGGGGTGGGCAGTTTGAAAGTTTCTTTTGGGACTGTAACTGAGTGTTGAAGGGAAAGAAGGAAGGAGGGAATGGATTATGGATTATGTGTACCATAATCCATTGCCTACAGAACAACACCAGTTGTTTTAAAAGCTTTGAGGACAGAGAGACCAAACATTCTTGGTCACTGTGCTTAGAGCTTGTCAAATGACAGGCTTTGCAATGCATCAGAGCTCTGGTACCTGCAGTGCCTGGGTCCTGTGGGGATCTCTGTGGAGCACACACTGTGCAACACATCTAGCTATGGGTTGGAAGATGGAGTGAAGACGGTAATTTTCTGATTATTCTAAGTCAGTCACGGTAGTTGGTTTGAAAACTGCCTGAAGAATTACAGAGTATCTTGCAAAACCATCAGTATGATAAAACAGCAAATGGCATTCCATGTTGATAAATGCCACAAATTTATGCATGTAACAGTGATTCATGAGCAGTTTCTCACTGCCCACAAGAAGCCCTTTGGAGTCACTGTGGATTGTTATCTGAGCACATCAGCTCAATATTCAACCGTAGCCAAAAAGGCAGACCTCACACTGGACAAAAAGAGTAAATAATAAAAATGTTGATATATATTCTTGTATATTTACATATACAGTCATGTTGTGCCTGCATATTGAGTACCATATACAGTCTGGTCACCCTCTCTCAAAAAGAGTGGCATAGCCCTGGATATGATACAGAAAAGGGGAATGAGGATGATTAAGGGACTGGGATAGTTTCTGTAGGAACAGAGATTAAACAAGGAAAAGTAGTTGATAGTGGAAAACAGTAAAGGCGTACAAAATAGTGTGCAGTGGGGAGATGTTGAGTAAGGAATGACCTTACTTAACTTTGCTATTTCTCACAGCACAGAGGAAGCATATCCAGCGAAATTATTTATTAGACAAGAGGTTAAGGAAGTCCTTTTTCAACACAGTTGATTTGCAGAACATGTTGCTACGAGATGGCATGAAGGCTGAAAATACACACAGATTCCAAAAGGAACCAGACACCTCAATGGCAGAGATGCGTTTCAGTGGCTGTTAAATGTGGTGGCCAGCATGCAACCTCCGGCTGTAGAAGTTCCTTGACTGCTCATTATTGTGGGCTGCTTTAGGAGAGATCGTTCCATACTCTGTGACATGCATATGCCTGTGCCAAAATGTCACGGATAGGGCACTGGACCAGAAGAGTTCTTGGTGTGACTCAACATGGTGGTTCTTGTTACTCGAACGTGCTGAAACAGTGGGGTGAAAGTGAACTTGCTTTGTTTTGGTCACTCCTGGTCTAATGGCTTTCCTGTGGGAGCTACACACGGGTCACCGCAGATTTTCGTCCATCTCTTATTAGCACATCTGAAAGCACTTGCAGGAGAAAGGGGCTGGTGCAGGCACAGCCCATCGGCTCCATGTGCCAGACACTGCGGTTGTTGCAGAGCTCACTGACTGCTGCCCAGCCTGCCGGCTGAGATGCCCGGCGTTAGCTGTCTCGTCCTAACTTTGCTCCCCCTTGGCTTCTGATTAGGATTTGGTTTATGTCCCGATGGAAGAAAATCTGGATTTTCGAGCTGCCTCTTCATGTAACTGTGTGTGTTCTTGTAATCCATCCAAATGCCTCATCCCACGGAGAGGGGAAAGAGCAGGCTATTGCAAATTCTGTTGTGAATTCCTCTGTCCTTTCCAAGTCCTATGTTGCAATTTCCTTCACAGTCTAAGTAACAAAATGTCTCCAGTATCCCTCCACAGAGAACAGGGAAAAGCTGGAACTGTACTGCCTTGAAGGGTCTATTTGTTGATAATGGAGTGCCTTAGATGCTCATTTTAGGTGCACTAGCAGGAGCCGCTGTTATTTGTCACTCATCCTCTAGAAAACTTATCAAAACACTGGGTTTTTTTTTTTGGTGGAAGCTGGCTGAGACTGATAGCAAAAGCAATCAGAGAGTAGTGGGCATACAAGCCATGGAAACGTTCAAGGCCAGGCTGGATGGGGCTCTGAGCAACCTGATCTGGTTGGAGATGTCCCTGCTCTTGCAGGGGGGTTGGACTGGATGGGCTTTAAAGGTCCCTTCCAACCCAAACTATTCCATGATTCTATATGATGCTATATGATTTTTGTCTGCCGTTCAGCTTGC
The DNA here is from genome assembly GCA_009806455.1 of Tetrax tetrax. Classification (NCBI taxonomy): domain Eukaryota; kingdom Metazoa; phylum Chordata; class Aves; order Otidiformes; family Otididae; genus Tetrax; species Tetrax tetrax. The sequence continues at coordinate 11,506 of WHYT01015781.1, forward strand.
TGCAGAGGGATTCCTAACTGCTTAAGCCTGAGCACGGTATCACAGTGAGATTTTGGGAACGCTGGACTCAGAATCCAGTCGTAATTTTACCTCTGCCTTGTTCCTTGAACCCAAATCTACATCCTGACGAGCTCTGACGCTTGTGCCGCTTTCGGTGGGATGGATAAAGAGTTTAAAGCCCCTGTTGTGCTGCCCCACAGCAGTTCCCTGCTCCCTGCAGAGAAAAAAAAAAAAAAAAAAAAAAAAAAAAA
>WHYT01015781.1:23940-95482 GCA_009806455.1 Tetrax tetrax
AAAAAAAAAAAAAAAAAAAAAAAAAAAAAAGAGTCTCCTGGCAGCCTCAAGCTGTTTTTAAATGAGACAAATGCCGGGGGTGCCTGTCTGCCAGAGCCTCCAGCCTGTACACCGAGTCCCTTTTTAGCACGCTTCTCCGGGCGGCTATATCTGGCTCTGGTTCCTCGCTCTGGGAACGTGACCTCATCGTTGTTTTGGTATTTCCAGTGATTCAGCCTGGACCGGGGCAGGGAGGAGTCATTCCTTGCGCAGGCTGACGGGGTGTTTGCGCGTTGCTGGAATTCCAGAGCGGTGCAGCCCCAGCCCTTCCTCTGCCTTTGACAACTCGGCTGAGGCTGGGCTGGCTTCATCGCAGTCCGGCCTGGCAGGTGGCCTGGACACAGCTGGTCAAGGGACCACAGCTCCTGCTTTTGGGGGGCATGGGGATCCCTCTCTGTGCAGCGTACCTGCCGTGCTGAGGGTGAAGGAAGCTGTGCCCCGGAAAGCCACGAAGAGTCTCTGCTTTGCGGGTGGAAAAAGTCTGGCAGAATGCTCGTTGCTGTTTACAGAGTTCCAGCAGCCTACAGTGAAATTAACTTTCCAACATCTGCAGCAACTTGGTAAGTGTTCTGATCCTTATTTCATGGGGAGGGGAGTGGGGAAACCGAGGCACCGCACAGGGAGATGGTCTGCTTGAGGTTTTATGCAGCTGAGCTGGAAAAGTAAACTCCCGTGAGTGTTTACCACCAGAAGTGGTGCTGACTGTGCCTGTTGTCTCCTGAAATGGCTGGATTCCTCCTGGGAATGATGAACGTGGGTGGTGGGTCGGGCTGAGGTGGACCTGTGCTTGCAGGGGGGAGCAGCTCTCAAACTGACACGAGGCCAGGCTGTACAGATTGCTAAACCCCATTTTTGGTGGGTATCACCCTCCTCCATCTCTCCAGGTGTCGTCAGAAAGCTCAGGGGAGAGCTCGTGGACAGGGTACCCTGGCTGAGGTCAATGCCGTGCTCCTGAGAGGCCATGGGTGCTGCAGAGCTGTCACCTGTGTGCCTTGACAGGATTCCTGTTGCTGCAGGTGTGGTGAGCCCTATTGCAGCCTTGATCTAAATACCTTCCACTGCCACGTTTGCCTTGTTGTGAATGGTTTTTAAAGTCTTGGGGACCATCAGCCATTCCCTGGATGAAACCAGTTTGGCTGCAGAAGTGACTTGGTAGAAGATAAGGCTTTGGTGTTGTCATGCTTAGCAGTGAACCATCCAGTCAGTGTTGCCCTGTCGCCCCAGGAGAGGCCTGTCCCGATTTGTCACTATGCGGGAATAAGTTGTGAGGGCTCATCACACTTGGAGAAGCAGCCCCCTGTCTGGAGCCCTTTTGCCCATGTTGATGAATACTTGGCGATGAAGTCATGGCTGAATTTTGCCTGAGACAGACCTGGGGAGCTGCACCTGGTACCAGATTCACTGTTGTTAACACTGGGAAATTTTCCCTTTTTCTTCTGCAACGGCAGCTCAGTGCAGGAGAATTATCTCCTCCCAAGGTCAGCTGGGCTGGGCCGCGGTGGAGAATCCCCACAGCGTGGCGGGGAAAGGCCTAAAGCACCTTCTTCATTGCAGGCACTGTCAGCCCAGGGAATGAATACTGGCATGTGCAGGAACAGGGAGTTTTAACTCCAACAACCTTGCTTTCCCAGTTGTGTGGAGGGGTAGTGGCTGTACCAGCAGTTTGCTGGAGAGAGGAGACAAGAGATAATACAACCTGGCTGCTCTCATTAACAGGAAGCATTTCAGGCTGGCTTACCTGGTGGGTATGTATCACCAGGACAGGGACCTGTTACTTTTGAGTCTCTGTGCTGGCCTTGAAGCTCGGTTTTTAGCAGCACTCACTAATGCAATTGGCTTAGGTCAACTGTTTTCAAACTTCTTCTTTCGAATCTAGGCCATAGTTTTTTCAAGGAGGTCCCCCCAGCCTCTACCAAGCAGACCTCAGTTGCTTCAGAACTACAAGGACTCCCTCTTCATTGTTGCTGGTTCCACCCAGAGGTCACTGTCCTGAGCTGTATGCCTGCCTGGCACCGGACTTGCTGAAAACAGGCTATGCCTGCTGTGGTATGCATCCTGACACAGCCCCTTCTCAGCCTCTTGCTGAGGTCTTTCAGTGCTCGTTTAATGGGCAGTGGCTACAACCTGCAAAACTCCTCTGCTGCTGGTTCCACTTGTGGGCACAGTGGAGGCAAAGCCCCCAGACCCATTGCTTCTTTCCTGAACTGGTCCCTATCTCTCATTTGGTGTAAATCCAGGTGCAATACAGCTTATAAGTTATCCTGAAATGGTAGGGAAAGGAGAATCCTAGCAGAAGATGCCAAAGCCAGTGAACTGGGGAGAGAGGGGGTAAGTCATAGTATGATAGAATGGTTTGTGTTGGAAGGGGCCTTAAAGATCATCTCATTCAAACCCCACTGCCAGGGGCAGGGACACTTTCCACTAGACAGGGTCGCTCAAAGCCTCATCCAACCTGGCCTTGAATGTCTCCAGGGATGGGGCATCCACCACCTCTCTGGGCAACCTGTGCCAGTGTTCTACCACCCTCATTGTAAAGAATTTTTTCCTTATATCCAATCTAAATCTACCCTCTTCTAGTTTAACGCCATTACCCCTTCTCCTATTACAACGGCCCCTTGTTAAAAGTCTCTCCTCAGTTTTACTGCAGACCCGTTTAGGTACTGGAAGGCCGCTATCAGGTCTCCCCAAAGCCTTCTCTTCTCCAGGCTGAGCAGCCCCAACTCTCTCAGCCTGTCCTCACAGCAGAGGTGCTCCAGCCCTCTGATCATCTTCATGGCCTTGTCTGGACTGACTCTAACAGGTCCACATCCTTCTTATGTTGGGGGCTCCAGACCTGGATGCAGTACTCCCAAAAGATGTGGAGCCCCTGAGCATGGGGAGAGGGCTTGGACAATGGGAACGGGCTCCTGCACCATGAGCTGGTTGCACAGAAGGATGGAGCAATGCTGTGATCAGCCTTTTTCCCAGGCACAATGGGCTGCTGTGGCTCTGTGCCCCAGAAAAAGTGTGGGGCTGGGGCTGCCCTGTGTGGGGTGCAGGAGGGTACACTGCACAGGTCTCCATTGCTGCTAGCAGATGCTGTCTACCGAGCTGTAGGAGCTGCTGGAGAGTGTGAAGTTGGGGGTCTCCCCTCGCTCGTGGTCCCTGGCAGACAGCTGCCCTTCCACTCCTGGAGCCAGCCCCACAGCGCTGGCTTCTCCTTGCGCTTGCTGTAAATGGCTCTCTGTAACACGAGCTGCATTTCTGCCATAGTCCTCTCCAGAGCCCATCTGTATTTACACCGGGGCTTTCATTAGCGATCTGGCCCTGTCCCTGCCAGCAGCCCGCGGCCCTGGCAGCTCTCTCCGGCCCAGGCGCCCTGTGAGCGAGCCCAGTGCCCTGGCACCGCCGTGCCCGCGCAGGGGCAGGTGGCTGGCAGCTGCAGGAATCCCTGAGCCGGCTCCCATCTGGAAGAAGTGCCTCGTCACGTTGCCTCTCGCCCGCCATCCCGCCGCAACCGGGGAGCTGCCTGCAGAGACTCCCGGCGGCATGGCTCGCTGATCCCCGAGCCAACGCGGGGACGGGCTGGTTGTGCTCTGGATTATCGCCGGCTCTGCCTGCTGCGTTCTTCCTGCGGCTCTCGTGCCGCGGCTGCTGCACCCGGCTTCCAGCTGCAGCGAGCTGAGCCCGTGGTCTGCGGAGATTGTACCCGGCAAGGTAGGAGCTGATCCCTTCCATCTGTTCTGCTAAAAGCAATGGGGCCGGTCCTGCCCCTGCCTGGACAGCACGCCTCAATTAGTAGTGCGTATGTGGTTTTATTTTGCATTGTTCTGTAGGTCTGATGAGCCGTCAGTATGCTGCTCAGGCCTCTATGACACAGAAAGAAAATGCATCTGTCCCGTTTTCTTTTTACCCACGCCCTGGAAATGCAAACGCTGTCTCCCTTTCCGCTCCAGGACGGTGTGCCGGTGCTCCGGATCCCCTCCGCCTGCTGTTCTTGCACAGCATCCTGTGTCCTGTGGGTCGTGTCACCCGCTTCTCCAGGAGACAGGGAAGCAGAGAGCAGTCTGACAGTGTCTTGGGAGAAAGGGGGAGGGAGAAAATACTCATGGAAGACAAAAATCAAGGAAGTCCAATAGGCACAGAAATGGTTTTAGAGACGTTCTTTTTACCCCAGAAAATAAGAAAATTTCCCCGTTTCAGAAATGTGGGGTTTAGGTTTTTTTTTCCCTCCTTCTTCAGTCCCTTAGGGCAAGCTGCTTTGATATGGAAAGGCTTGAGGCTGCTGTTGTCCCTAGGGATAGAGGACAGTCGGTTTTGTTAGTCTGGTGCCTTCCTTCCAAGAACCTCACGGGCATTTAATGCTTCACCTTCCCCGATGGCTGCACACCTTTACTGGGGCTGCGCAGGGAAAAGAGGTGAGGGCCAAGAAGCCCCTGGACACACAGCCATCCACCTTCCCCAAGCTTACTGTGCCAGGGCTTCCCTCCCACCTGGATGAGTGTCCTAAACAGGACAGGCAAGGATATCAGATGTTCTGCAGATGATGGTTTGCTTCTGAGGACTAGCCTGAACAACAAGTCATGTTTTAGGGCCCCCCTATATCCTTACTTGCTAAGCTGTGAGGAGGGGTGGGGGTCCCCTCGCTTTCCCTCCTTAGCATATCCCACTGTGTTGCCAGTGGGTGTATAAATAGTGCCCACGGTGTACTATTTTGGTGACAAGCTCTTCCCAGGATTCATCCAAAGAGTTATGTGAGCAAGTGTTAAAAATAACAGCAAGCCCTGCCCAAATGCTGGCGTCGCTTTAGCCCAAGTGTTGGGAATCTTCCATAGAGAGCAGCCTTGGACCCTTGGGAGGGGGCAGCAGGAGGGGGTCCGGCAGGGGTCCCATGTGTCCCTCTTCTTGCTGCCCTGCTGACCACAGAGGATACAGACCCTCAGGTTCAGCAGACGTGTTGGTCACCAGGAGCATGTGAGACTTTCACTTCTAATTCTGTTACTTGTTACCGAGCTTTCCCTGAGTGTTCTGAGTGTTACGGTTGGGCCAAATGAGAGGAACAGGAAATGCCAGCAGCAGTTCACCCGAGCTTTAATCGAGCCTGCTGCCAGGCCCGTGGCCAGAGCTTGCTGCTTCGCTAAAAGGTCTTGGGCTGTAGCAATGGCCTATGTAGGGATTCTGGCCCTGCGTTAAGTTTATCCCGATGGCTGGTAGCTGGAGATTAGTTTAATTGTGGAAGGCATACTATGTCTGTATGCTGAATTAACAGCTATAGCTCTGGACAGTCTTGCGATCCATATAAAAATGGAAGTTATTCCAAAATTCTCCCCTTTTCATGGTGTGGTTGGTGCCTATAATTGGAAACCAGACCGCACTGTAGAGATTGCTGGGGAGCCACGCTCCTTGGGATGTGTAGCCAGTGCAGGATGCACCATCCCACTGAGGAGCTGGAAGCTGCAGTTTGTTTTCCTCAGGCTGGGTTTTGCCTGTTGTTGGTCAAGTCCTGTGCTAGGTATGCAGTTCAGGTGCTCTCACACTGCTGCAGCGTCAGTTCCAGCTATGTGCTGGAAAACAGGAGACCTCAGGGGAAAGCAGGAGACTCCACAGTCCCTGTGTTCAGTGTATGGAACCTAGAGGTCCCTGAAATGCTTCTTAGAGGACTCATGCTCAAAGAAGCCCCATCTGAAGACAGAGATGCTCCTTGCAGACAGATGATGTGACTCTGCTCTTGCCTGGTCTCCTGGATGCAGGAGAAGTGACGCACCCATTGCTGTTGGACAGCTTAACACATGGAGCCTGGCCCACAGGAGAAGAGGAAAAGAGCCCAGGTATCTCTTGGCTGCAAACCTGAGGGCAGTCCTTGGGCTTACCTATTAGCTCTAAGTTGAAAGCAGTGTGACGGGCAGGGGAGATCACACATCTCTTTCAGATGCTGGGGTTCAGGACTGCAGCGTTAATCCCCCTTTGCAGCTCCTTGGCCTCCACATTTGCATCTCCAGATACATCTGTGCTAGTTTCTGGCTTTGTAAAGGAAGGACCAGATGCTTCTGCAGTCTCTCAGTACTTCACTTTCAGAAGGGCTGAATTTATTTTAAGCTGATACAGAAAGTTGCTGTGAAAGCAGCAGGCGTGCAAAAAAATGCTAAAAAGGTTAGAAGCACTGTTTGGCACTCCATGCTTCTCCTCCTCTGATAAGAGATTACTAATTCTGGCAGATGTCCTCAGGGAAGGGGAGCAGGTCCTGTTAGAACACCATGATGGTGAGTTTTCTCCAGACGTTGCAGTGAGAATGAGTGAGAGCAGAACAGCTGCTTGTCTTCTGGCCTGGACTGTTGCACCTCGCACGCTCAGCCCTTGCTAGCCCTCCTCCCCATCTCACCATTTAGCTGGTCTTCTCTTTTCCCTGCTGTGTGTTGAGAGGCACACGCTGGGTTTGTTCTCAGGATGGAGTGCTTTGTTAACTGTGTCTTCAAAGACCTCACAATTGTCCAGAGATGGAAATATGTCAAGGAGATTAAAAGCATGTTTCTGTTTTTCCAGGAACATGCTCTGGGCAATCAGTCCTTCATGAAGGGGCTTTTAGACATCAGCAAATTTTTTTTTTACAATGAGAGTGGTGGAATACTGGCCCAGGTTGCCCAGAGAGGTGGTGGAACCTCCTCTCTGGGCAACCTGGGAACATTCAAGGCCAGGTTGGACGGGGCTCTGAGCCACCTGATCTGGTTGGAGATGTCCCCGCTCCTTGCAGAGGGGTTGGACTAGATTGCCTTTAAAGGTCCCCTCCAACCCTAACTATTATAGAATTCTATGATTCTATGATTCCTGCTTCTGGATTCCTCTGCTCCTTCCTGCTCCTCTCCCATGTTCAGCCAATGAAGGAGCTCTCTGGGTCATCATTGTTGCTGCTTGTTATTACACCTAAGCCAAGGCTCTGTGTATCACTGTCCATTCAGAGCTCCTGAGGACTCTTTCGAAGCTCGTTCCACCATGGTGTGCTCTTGTTCCCTTCACTGGAATGTGTCTGAGGTGCATTGGGACACATGACCTTGTTTGTCGTCTTTAAGCACCTCTTTGCTGGATGTTTCTCAGTAGTCTTCTGTGCAGTGCCAGAGCCCCACACCATAGTTTCCAGCAGTTGCTGAAGTGCTGAGATGTCTCCATGGGTAACCTTATAGAGCCCTGTGCCCCAGCTCTTTCATCTCCTTTCCCTGAGGTCAAGCCCTGTTTCTTCACCCTGTCCAACACAGTCTAAGCGTGGCGTGTTTGTTAGGCATCTCCTGTGACCTGTTTTGCCTTTGTGGCCTACCTTGTCACTGATCCCTGGGCTTGCCCTCTGCCAGCTTTTATTTTCTATCTTAAAGAACATGGGAGGGTTTCCTCCCATGCACGGATCCCCTTTATCCCTAGAGCATTTCCTTCACTGTGAGTCTTTCTCCAACCTCAGCAAAATTGTGACATGCAGTTGATAGGCACATACTTCTCAATTCTGGTTCTGTCTGCCTGCCTCTTGGTTGGACATGTCTTTCGGAGGCAGCAGACCTTGTACAACTGGCTGCACAGCAGCTAGGTGCTGCAGATTAGACTCTTCATGCTAATTAAGCACACACTGATAAGCACATGGAGCCAAAATTGTTTAGTCATGGGCTGACCTGGCATGAAGATCTCGCGTACAGCTGACTGATGATCCAGGGCAGCCTGCTGTCCTAGATGAGAAGATGTAACCAAAGAGAAAGTTTAGGAGAGTTCTCAGCTGTAGTCAAGGATCACCTTCAACAAGACTGAATAAATAAGAAAAACTCTCTTCACTGTGGTAGATGAAAGGGCGATGAATCCACAGGCTGAAAGCTGGTGCTAAGCATATTCCATTTAGGAAAAAAAAACAAACAACCAACCAAACTGGAGTGTGTTTTTAACAGCCAGGTGGTTTAGCTGCCGGATCAGCTGGCATGAGATGCTTCCCCACTCTCAGGCTGTACCTGTAGGTTTGCTGTGTCTTTTCCAGGAGCATGTTTCTGTTTCTCTGGGTATTCTGCCTCACAGAATAAGCTCTCTCAGCTTTTAATCCTGCATTAGAGGCTTCCTGCTCCTCTGAGTCAAAAATAATTCTGGAGAATAAGACCTCCAGAAATGAATTTTTGACACTGTGAAAATTAATAGGAATGCATGCCTCTAAATAAGTAAAGCAAATAGCTTCTGAGACAGACAAGACCATGCAAAGTATTAAGAAAACCAATCTTACCTCCTGACTGCTGTGCTTTTCTGGTGGAATTATGAATGACTAGTTTTATATGTTTTACCTCATGTCTAACTTAGACTTCTGCCCCTCAGGGAACCTGTTCTTGTTGTTGAGGAAATGGAGAACAGCTCTTGGCAGCAGCCTTTTGTACATTCAGAACTGCTTTCATGTATGCCTTCGTTTTCTACAGAGAACTAAGCTGCTTACTTTGCTATTTACGCCTTTCTGTTTTTCCTTGCTCTTGGTGAACTCTCACCAGTTTGCCCATGTAGGACATGTCCATCAGGCATGTTGGGCAGGAGAGGAAGGGTTACTCCACATCTTGCATACGACACGCCTATTCAAACAGCCATACATACCATTTGTCAGCTGCAAAGCAAAGTGCCACCATTACTCAGGTTCAGCCTGTGTCCTGTGGTAACCACAGATCCCTCCTGAATGAGCAGATCGTGCGTGATGGTTATGGGTGGGGATGTGCAATCTGTGCTGTGTGAGGTGTCGTGGTCATAATTATAATTTGTGTCAATTTGCTGTTTATGTACAGACCTTATCCTTTCAGCTAACAGTGTTGGTACTGTAGACGATACAGAACCACCCTTCCATCTGAGAGCCAGCAGATTGAATGCACAAGTGGTGCATGGGGTCTCCAGGACATAGTCCCAAGCCTGCATGTCAGAGACTTTTTAGCAGAAGTTTTAGGTGGTCCCGTTTCCTGTCCCCTTTGCAGCTTTTCTGGGTGCCTGCTGGGATGTGGGTGCTCAGGAGCACAGGCAGTCTCTTGGGTGGCACTGGAGCCCAATGCCAATATTGTGCTGTAGCATCGCTGCTGGTGGCTGGTTTTTGAGTGTACCTTCAACAGCCTCTTTTAATCACAGAGTGCTCTGCAGAAGAACAAGCTGTCTAGACATTGCTTTATTTGACACTAAAACATAGCCAGCTGGGGCAGCTAGCGCTGCAGAGCAGCACTGCATGTCCAGTTTGGGTGGTACATGCAGAAACTTGGGGAAAAAATCATTATAGACAACCATAATTAATATCATGTGTCTCTAATAAATCACCTGGTGGTTATATGCTCCCTGAGCTTAACTGCAAAAGTGGGAGTGTTTGCAAACAGGGAGATCTGCTGAGAACTCACCTTACAGCGGGTTGACACATCTCTCCGCTTGACTTTTGCTGTTGCTCTGGGCAGCGATGGCAGGGAAGCGTTTTGGCATGTGCGGAGGGAGGTGAGCGTGGGTTTTCCGCATGGAATCCAGAGCAGTTTTCATACTTGCTGTTGCCTTGGAAAAACGGAATATTTATGACTCAGTACTGAAGCAGGAGGGCAGGAGGCTTTTTCCACTCTTGGACGTGGCCCCTCGTGTGTCCAACAGTGATGTTTTTGTTCTCCTTTGCTTGCCCCTTTATGGCTCCATCCCCTCCCCTGCAGCCCCTGTGAGCTGAGGCGTGTTTGTGGTGTGGTCCCCTTCACCCCGAGCTGTCCAGGCGATGTCCCTGGAGCGGGAAGGGACTGTCACTCTGCTGCACATCATGGGAACCTCGAGCAGTCGCCTTCCTTGAGCTGTGCGTGCTGTGGTTGTGCTTAGCACGTAGACAGTGAACCGTTCCAGGGCTGCGAATTCAGCTCAGCCCTGCAGCTTTTCAGCTGCTTAGTTGGAAATACATATTTTTTATTTGAGGTCAGAACACGAACGGGAGAATACAGCAGAACTGTGGCTGCCAAATTCACCAGCTCCAATACAGTACATAATGTGGCGACTTAAGGCTTTCCTCATGGCAGTGGGGAACTATTAAGTTATGGTGAAACTAGTGGTTTAGGAAAATTGTGCTGTAAACACAACATTGATCCTATTTTGAAAACTAATTTTAATAGGAGTGAAGCCAGTAGCACCTTAATATCCACTGTTACCACGGGCTGCTCAGAGCAGTTGATTGCCAGATTAGAAGGCATGTCTTTCTTTGTAATAATACCCCTCCTGCTCCTTTTGCCAAGGCTTTGGTTGGTGAAAGAGTTTATATTCACACTCTGTGTCACCAATATTTGAGTGGGTGCTTGAAGAAAACAGGGTTGCTGTTAATCCTGAGCTCCTGCTTCAGACACCCTGACATCTCTGGCTGGATCAGTTATGTCCAGGCTTCGCTTCAACGGAAGGTACAGCTTTATGAGCTTGGCTTATCAGATTGAAGCTGAGACTTTAGGCATGACTCGGCAGCTGCTCTGTTGTTTCTGTCCTGATTTCCCTCTGCCTGAAAGCGTTCAGCTATTTCTTTGTTCTCTTGCTTGGCCAGTACTATTAGGGCTAAAAGATGGGCACTGGAGTTGTAGGATGAGATCTCCCTTTCCCACAGCCTTCCAAGTGATTCACATCTCCTTGTTGCCCCAGTCTCCTGCATGTAAAGTGCAGATAGCAGCACTTTCCTAGAAAAAGAGTGAGAACATATTGGAATCCTGGGCTGGAAAGGACTGGGGTTGGACAGCTGGCTGTGGGATGGCTTTGGTTTTCCCTTAGACGTCTTGGTACTGTAGAGGTATGTGGAGCAGAGCCCTGCTCCCCAGGGAACCTTGCCAGTACTAGCTCTATCTGGGAGTTGTGACTTTTTATGGAGCTTGTGAAAGCCTCTCTTCCTGGGCAGTCAAGCATCAGCTGCCGGCAATAGGAAGGTTTTGACCTTAATACAGGAAGTTGGAAATCACGATTGTGTTTGGGATGAAGGAACCACCCAGCCCAGTATTATTTTTCCAAAAGCAGTTGCAAGTGATCAGCTAGGGAAGAGTGGGAGCAGGGCAGGCAGGTATCATTTTTTTTTTTCCAGAGGATTTGCTAAGTCTATCATATTTTATCTATTTAGTGACCTGAAATGGATCTCTCAAGTGCTTGTCCTACCTCCCCTTGAACCCATGTGGACTTCTTGCATCCATGATATCCCTTGGCAAGAAGTAAGGAGCAGCAAACAGGCTATAGGAAGATAACAGGAATGTTGAAAGAGGAACTACTGCTCTGAGGGGAAGTTGTTAATAGAGAGTAGTCTCAAAATGGAAGCTATTGTATTCATCAAATAATGCTCTGAGCATTGAAAAGTAAGATTTTGCTAGTGATGTTTCCTAAAGACACAAAGCTAGGAGGCATCATTAGAGGCAGTTCAGGGTTATTCAGAAGGAAGAGATTGGATGTCCTTAAGGAAAAATACAAATGGGAATTGGGTAGTTCAAAATTGCACGGCTGTGTGCATGAGAAATAAGCAAAAAGTTAAACTCCAACTGGGAGCTCACTGTGGAAAGTGAGAAAGATAGAGGAAACTTCAGGGTCTATCAGTGATGTACAGGTTCACTGTGAGCCACTGATAGGATGCAGCTACGAAAAAGAGAAATGTCATCCAACATTACCCATTGGACAAAATACTTGTAGCATAGATGAGGAAATTTTAGTGTATTAAGTCATGATGAGACCTTGCTTGGAAGACTCTGTACATTTCCAGTCACTCTCTGAAGGCTGAGTGCAAACTGGGTCAGGTCCAGAGAAGGGATGATCAAAGAAATTAAGAGCCTACCTAATGTGAAGTGATTAAAGAACTCAGATGATATAACTTTAAACACAGACTGGATAAACACTGACGTTAAAGCTCGTTTTTGGAACAGGAGTGAATAGGGGTGAGCTGTGCATGGATAAAGATAAGCTGGAAATTTAGAGAATGTTCTTAAACATCAGAGGAATTAATTTGGGGAATTAATTCTGTTAGAAAACAGTTAGCAAACAACAGGAAATGTCTAAATTTTGGAAAGAATCAGCAACAACTTTCTCTTCTCAAGCAATTTTCTTGTCTGGAGGTGCAACTTCCACCCTGGGTTGCTTGCCCTGGAGAAATCTGTCCTGGTGCTCCAGGCAGTGGGCAGCGCTTGCTGCGTCAGGATCTTCATGGGGGGCTGGCAAATCCTGCTGTTACCAACGTGTCTGCGACCGGCATAACCCCACAGACTCCTGCGCCTCTGTCCTCAGATCCTCTCGGAAAGCAGGCTCCGTGCAGGAAGATCAGGTAGTGACCCCCTGGGGAAATGTGATGACCGAGGGCAGGCATTGCCATTAAGCTAATGTCTGTTTTTCCTCAGTCTTCTTCGATTCTACCCCCTCATTCGAAAACTCCTGTATTTGTTTCCACCAAACAGAAAAGCTGTCAAGCGCATTTTGGTAATGATCAGCCTGTATTGATCTCTATGTGTTTGAGAGGGATGTGGTCTGACCTTGAAAGGCAGGCTTGGCAGGGATGGGGAATGATTTGGTTTTTTTTCTTTCTGAGGATTATTATAAAGTTTTCAGCACCTTCTGATTTCCTGATGGCCTCTGTGTTCTGGTCCTCCTTGCTCCAGCTCAGCAGGACCATGCTCTTAGTTTGGCTCTAACCAGCATCCCTCTCCCTGGCGTTCCTGTAACGGCCTCAGAGGTGGTGGATGGGGTTGCTGTGTCCTGAGGATTCAGATTTCTGCGGTCAGCAGTCAGTGAGTAAGGTGGAAAGACACTGAGTGGCTCCCACCTTGCTCCTGAGTGGCCCAGCACGTGGGAAGGAGCAATGATGTCCATTGCTCTCCTGACTGTGCTGAAGATGGGTCCTGAAGAGCCAGAGCTGTAGCCAAGGCATGTGTGTGCTGCTTTGTCCGCAGACAGCAAGGCACAAGGTGTCTGCTCTGGTGATGAGCTTGCTGTTGCTCATACTACTTTCTGTTTGCTTGTGGGGCATGGACACACTGAAGGAAAGAGAGCTAGATCAAAACATCCATCCTTTAGGAGAGGGCAGCAGGCTACTATAACCCCATGCTGGGTTACAGCCATGAGCCAGGGTGGAGAGGCTGCTGCAAGGATGGGTGGGTTGTGCATCACAGCATGCGCTCCAGGCACGCACACAGCTCGTGTCCAGTGTGAGTGCAGCACATGGGGCTTCCCTGAAGGGGTCTGCTCTGCTGCAGCCTGGCACAGGGAATGGGATGCACTTCCTTATGGGAATTCATGGGTGTGAGAACATGTTGCACATTAAGTTCTCACACCCTTGGAACAAGGAGGAAGGAAGTGTAGCCAGCAGGTCAAGGGAGGGGATTCTGCCCCACTACTCTGTTCTCATGAGACCCCACCTGAAGTACTGTGTCCAGTTCTGGAGCCCCCAACGTAAGAAGGACATGGACCAGTTGGAGAGGGTCCAGAGGAGGGTCGCAAAGATGATCAAAGGGCTGGAGCACCTCTCCTATGAGGACAGGCTGAGAGAGTTGGGGCTGTTGGCTCTGGGGAGACCTTATAGTGGCCTTCCAGTACCTAAAGTGGACCTACAGAAAAGATGGGGACAGAATTTTTAGCAGGGCCTATAGTGATAGGACAAAGGGTAATAGTTTTAAATGAAAAGTGGGTAGACTCAGAGTAGATATAAGGAAGACATTTTTTACAGTGAGAGTGGTGGAACACTGGAACAGAGGGGTGGTAGATGCCCCATCCCTGGAAGCATTCAAGGCCAGGTTGGACGGGGCTCTGAGCAACCTGATCTGGTTGGAGATGTCCCTGCTCCTTGCAGGGGGGTTGGACTAGATGGTCTTTAAAGGTCCCTTCCAATCCAAACCGTTCTATGACTCTATGATTCTATGAGATGGCAAAAACCCTGCCCTACACTTGGGATACCTGTGAATAATGAGATCAACATTGCTTAATAAGTAATTTTCTTCTGCCAAGCTGCACCCCACAGTGCTGGAGTGTGTGGGAAGCCCCTAATCCTACCTCTCTAAGCCAGACAGGACAGGGTCCCCTGATACTGCTGGGACAGGCATGATCTGGCACCTCCATCTTGCTTGCCTTGCTTCTCTAAGGAGTGCGGTCACCAGCCTGCAGTATCCCCGCTCCTCTTCTTGCATGAGACTGTGGAGTCAGCCGAGCTTCCCTTCTCGTACCAACTCATCTGTGATCAAAGAGAAGTTGTCTCCTGGAAGACAGCCCTCTGCTTTCTTCTTTCTCATCAGTGCCTGTGATCTCTGACTGCCTACGAAGCTTAGGGACAGCCCGTCAGTTTTTGCGGTGTTGCCAAGAGGGGCAGATCCTGGGAGGGAGGTGCAGCAGAGCAGTGATTGCTGTGGCATGCGAAGACACTTGAGCTTGGGGTGGGGGGGAAAGCTTTGGAGAGGAGGATACATGTGTTTATGTTGGAACAGATATGTGAATAGGAGCATTTCTCTGGGAGCCCCTTGTCTGCTGCATTGCTCTGTCTGATTTTTAACAAAACAGCCCCTGACTCCATCTGCTGTGGCGTGCGTGTCTGCTGCACAAGGCAGGCATTGCTGTCAGTGAATTGGGTAACGCCAGTGTCCTGTGGCAGGGACAGGGATGCAGGCAAGTGCTCGGCTAGCATTTGTACCTCATGGCGTCAGCATTGGCAATGCTCGCGGAGGACTGGGGAGGGCACCAAAATAGTTTCCATTCTCCTCTCTGCTGTGGGAACGAGTCTCCTGGGTAACAAATGCTCCTTGTTCTGCACAGAGCTCCACAGCTGAGACTTTCTGTCTCCTTCCTCGCTGCTGCTCCCCGACTGTCCCAGCTGAACGGGCCGGAGATGTCTGCTTGAGCCTGCCTTAATTAACGCTGACAACACAATGGGGCTGGCCGTACGGGGGTCCAGGGGCTGCACGCTAATGAGAGTACAGTAAATAGTCTCATTTACTGCAGCTGAAGTGAAGCGGAGCCCGGCAGGACTCGCTTTCTGCTTGCTGCAATGGCCAGGCCTGGAGGTATGTCCCTTGCTCCCACGTCCTCCCTGGGGCTTGTCCTGGCACCTTGCATGGGGCAAGGTGGTGTGTAGGTCCCAAGGAAGGGCAAGCAGTGGACTGGGAAGCCTGAAGGACCACAAATGGGGCACAGGCACTGGCCTCTTGGGAGGCACCTGCAGAGCCTGAGCTTTGGGATGGATTGATGGATCGTTCCCCGCGTTTCGGAGGTGAGTGGCAGAGCTGTGCCGGTGCTGCTGGCTCCGGCGCATTGCAAACAGGCTGCACAGCCTACAGGCAGCCCAAGGCCCTTTCCCTTTCCTCACTGGAAGGGTCTCTCTGCACCAGGGGGAGTCCTGGGCTGCTCCCTCTGGAGCCCTTGATGGGAGCCACCCGCCAGCCACTGGGTTTTCAGTCAGAAATCTGATTTGAGTGTTACCTGAAGAGATATTTTAAAGGTTTCTAGTGGTCTGGGATCTGAGACAATTGGCAGCCTCTCCTAGTAATGATCTAACATTTTTCTGGCATAGCTTTTTGTGTTGACTTCTCCAGAGACAGAAGCTTCTGAAAAGTGCTGTATTGTCTGGGCTGTTGTATTTGTTTTATTTGGTTGCTACTTTGGGTGCATCATGGCATAGAGCAAAATGTACTCAAACATGTGACAGTTCTTCATTTCTTTGAACTGTGTGTCCGTGTGACATTTTTACCTTTTTTGGGGCTCTTAGGGGCTGCCGTTTCCAGTGTGGACACTCCATTTTGTTAACTACACAGGCTGTAGTTGATAGTTGCTGGGATCTTGATTTGAGATTCCCTGTGGCAGCAGGAACTGCAGGCATCCTGCCCTGCCAGGTGGATTCGGCACTGGGGGAAGTGCTGGTGATTGCATCTCACTCCAGGGATGGCTACATTTTGGGGATGCTGTGCAGGTACTGTTGATCAAGCTCTTTATGACAAAGCGCCACAGAAATGTAAAAGAAGCTTCAAGAAGCTTCTTGTCATTTTTCTGATCTCTCGGTTTTAAGTCCTCCCATCCTCCTCCTCCTGTGTGTTGCTTTGCAGGCTAACATTTTATCTGCAAGGATGCTAGCTGCCATTGTCAATGGCAGGAACACAGAATTCCCTATCCTTTTGCTTTCCTTTGCAAAGCCAGGAGAAGAGATCAGACAGCTTGTGACCACACAGCATCTCAAACCCAAGCTTATCACAGAACAAAACGCTGCAGCTATTTTTTCTGACATGGACTTTAGTATTTCTCCTCATGCTACCTTCCTGATTTCCCAGTTCCTGTAAGAATCAATCCTCCATCTTCCTTCTCCACTCCCTCCCATCCCCTGCCTTGTCTGAGGTCCCGCAGGGACTGATTGCAAGCCGGAGCGGCGGCGGTGCTGTGGGCATGCTTGCTCCTTCACGCGCGGCAACGTCACAGCAGCAGCAGCAGCAGCAGGAGCATTGGAGATGTGATTGCGCAGACCCTCTGCATTGCCAGGGATGCAGCTGTGAAAGCAAAAAAAAAAAAAAAAAAAAAAAAAATTGACTCTGTGTTGCCCACAGCATCCTGGTGAGAAAGGAGAGAGCCCGCTGGAATTGGAGTGCTCAGCAGTGCCGGAGCAGAGCGTGTTCAGTGAGAGGAGACAGGGAAAGGAAGATCTGTGGAAAGGTGAGATGGAGAAATGATCAGGGCGGGCGTTAGGCATACTGATGGTTTTCAGACCATTTGTTGTCCTGTGAAGCAGCTCGTTTGTTTTTGTAGATTGCTGGCTACCTGATGAAGCTAAAGGATTTTAGGATTGCTTTGTCTTTTTGGAGGCTGCGTTGCTTTGGAGCTGCTGTGATTATAATGGATGTAAGTGGGTGAGGAGGCTGGTGTTGCTGCGCAGAATGTGTTTTTGTCCATTGTAGCTATGAAATAGCAGTTGTCATCTCCGGGGCTGGTTGTGCAGAGGCGAGCCGTGCTTCGCCCGGACAATGCCGTTGCACAGCTCTCCATTGTGCCTGCCATGACAGCCGAGCCCACACCGATTGTTTTGGTCCGGCCAGCTACCGTGCTCTCTGTGCATCCCTGGCAGTGATGCTGCTGTGCAGCTCAAAAGCTGTTTTGACAGACAGCGCATCCATGAAAAACCAGAAACAAAGGACGCAGACAGAGAAAAGGCTGCTGTCAGTGTGGCTTTTGGCTTTTTTTTTTTTTCAATACTGGTAAATCAATTGCTTAAAAGGCATTAGGATAGAATATTGTGGCAGGTAATACTCTGCTTTTCTGCTAAGAGATACATGGGCTGTGTGCAGGCTGGAGTCCTTTGTGTTGCCCAGGGCGTGTCTGTGCTGCCCGTGTAAAAGGATGCTTTCTCCCTGCCTCTTTCACAGATTGGATAAGAAAGGTTATCTAGGAATGGAGGAATTACTGCTTTTAATTACTGAAATGAGAGGTTCAGGCTGGGTACCAGTTACTAGAGCTTAATTTCATGGTCTTGTGATAGCCAAATCCCTCTTTTCCCTCCCCACCTTCCTTCTTCTTCCCTCCCCCACCCTCTGCACAAATCCTTCCATCAGATTGTTTCTGCAAATGCGAAGGGAGAAGGGCTTGAACAAAGAGAAAGATATACGTGGGATAGGGATATAGATGCTGGAGAGATGATATTCAGGATGACAGCGAGAACAATGAGGCAAAGGTATGAAGGAATGAGATTCTGGTATGTGTGGTAAAGTGGCGTGGCTGTAGGTGAACATACACATGGGAATGCAATAACAAAAGGGGAAAAACAAATAGCAGATGCCATTTTGGGGGGTTATGGAAGATGCTGAGCATGTGGGGTTGCAATTGCAGGTGTTTGGGGGCCATGTGGTGTTAATGGGAGTGACATTAGCACTGGCTGTCAAGCAGATCATACACAGTCTGGATGGATGTGTGTCTTAAAGGTGTATGGAGCATGGGGGAAGTAGAGATCTGCTTTTTTTTTACCTCCAGGCACCTACAGCCTTATATACCAGTGTTGCTAAAGAGCAACCTTGGCAGGTCTAACCTATTCACATAAACTTTCTGCAGTTTACCAATGACTCAATAATAATTCAGATAAAGCATCTCTAGGGCTATCAGAAGCAACAGAATGGTAGAGAAAAAATAGATAAAATGGTAAATGTTTGGCAGAGCTGTAGAGGAACTGTGGAGCATAAGAGGCAGATGTGAAGGGCATTGCAGAGCTGGAGAAACAGAGGGGTTTGGGTCAGAGACCAGCAGCAGAGGGCACACGGGAGGAAATTCAGGGTTGTCATTGTCAGGGAATGTGAATGTGTTGTTTGTGCTGTCATTCTCCAGACTCTCACTATGTTCCCCAAGATGGTCAGTGCTGTGTGCGGCCCCAGGGAGTTTGTGGAGGTGGGAGCAATCCTCAGCACAGCCTTTTCTGCAGCACTTTCTGGAGGAACCATTTTGCTGCTGCAGGTCCTCAGTCAGTTGTTCCCTCTCCACCTCTATGGATCAGCAAGGCTCGCCAGCCTTTACGCGTGGTGAAGAAGATAAACCCAGGGTTTCAGCGCAGGGTGCCAGGTGGGGAGGAGAGGGCTTCCAGCAAAATCACTGAGCGGAGTGCATTCTTCTCGCATCTCTGTGACCATGTCCAGGAAGCACCATAGGGCTTCCTGAACTGCAGCTCCTTCTCATTCCGGTCTCGCCCTGGGACCCCTCCCTCTGTCCCCAGGTCTCTGTCCCATTCAGTTGGATGGGAGCAGGGAGGAAGACGTGCTCTTTTAGAGGTACCGGGCTGCATTCATGGTGCTGCTGCAGAACAGGCTGCTGCAAGAGGCTGGTGGTGGGTAACAACAGCATGTGCGTGTTTGTAGGTGCATCCTGGGTCAGAGGACAAGGCATGCAATAGGACATACCTGTGCAGGATACAGGTACTTGTATCAGGGTGTGGAAGAAAAAATCTGTATAGTTTGTGTGTACAAAGCTTGCCTAAAAGAATAAAAAGAAGGTGATGCAGCCTCCTTTGCTGTGTGGGATGGGAACACTCCCCAGGATGTATGGGCTATGCCTAGCTAGTAGGTGCCACTCTTACAAGAGCATCTGCTAAGCAGTGAGAGTGCACAGATAATCTCTGCCTTGAGATGCCTGAAAGATGAGCAAGAGCTTCTGGAGACTGGCGCTGACAGAAATGGTTCACGGAAGGAGATAAAATTGCTGCTGTGCGTGTCTTCCTTGCTGCATCAATGCAGAATGCTGGAGATAAAGCGCAGCTGGATCTCCAGATCTGAGAGACCTGGACCTGCATGTGCAGGTGGCCCAGGAGAATCTGCTCTGGACTCAGGAATCGCCTGCCCACACCTCCGTTATTGACTCTCAGGTGTCGGAAGCTGTGATAGGAAACAAAGAAAAAATTCTCTGTCCCAGAAACATTAGTTTTCTTCCAGTCTGATGCTCCTGGTGAGTCAAGATCTCACTCTGGTATCATTCCTGATATCCAGAGAGTAGGCTACCTTTTGCAACCCCATGTTCTGCTTTGCCCCATTTTTTGTTTATTTCCCAGTCTTATTATCGTCTTACAATGTTTTCTGAAACCCTTATGTAGTACTAAGGGCAGGTTGATAAACCTGACGTGGGTCAGCTTCCTTCCTCTTTTGGAACTTGTACAGACTTTACCTTTATTAATTGCCAGCCGCACAGCTTCCCCTCCTTCTTCTCTTTCCTTACAGGTATTTTTATCAAAAGCCATATTGCCAGCTGTGATCATGCAACTATTCTTTCATTGTTTTGGCATCGAGAATATCTTGTCCCTCTGACTTGAATACATTCATCTTCCTGAATTTGTTTCCACTTCAAAAGTTCATTTCCTTTTCTGCACCCTCTTTCTTCTGTATTATCTAACTGTTGTTGCCACAGCTTCAGTATTCTGCTTCTTGCCAAAACAGCAGCAAAGATGCTGTTTTACTTACCTTTAATATCCTTTTTTTGTGTGGCTATTCATTCAGGTTGGTCAGGAGCCATGCTTTTCTAATTTCCTCACCTTTCTTGGTGATTCCTGATGTTCTATTTACTTATGATGTAAATTCAAAGTCTCTCTGCAGTACTTCTCCAAGCTCTTTGTTCTTGTTGGCTTTATAACTGATTTCCTTGATACATCAGAGATCTGCTCTTTAAAAATTAAAAAGGTTTCATTACAGAGCTGTTTGCTTTCTACACTTGTGTTTAATATAAACTGGGTCAGCTTGAGATATTCAGTCCAAAGCCGCCTCTATATCATAGATACTGGGCGTTAACTCATCTCAGTAGGCGCGGTTCTGATGGCTGAACCCAAGAAAAGCAAACTGATGGTGAGAGATGCAGAGGGCAGTACTGGACGGGAAGATTTTGTCCCTGTTTTGTGGAAGCCATTGAAATCTGGTGGTGGGAAAGCTCAATTGTCTGCTACCTATGCTGCTTCCTGGGAAGAGTTCCGATGTGGACACAGCGTCCTGGCAGTCCAGTCGTAAGTCCAAAAAAGCCAGAAGTTCACCTCATTCCAGAGCCATACAAAAGGCTGCCAGATAAGGCTTGAAGGAGCAGGGGGAGCTTGGCTGGCAGGGGGTGAAATCCATAGCAATGATCAATGACAGCTGTGCTGGTAGCCAGCCTTAGCAGGGATTTGCAGTGTTATCTGCTGAGCAGGTTCCCCACGTGCCCTAGCCCTCATCTGAATGCTGGTTACTCTCCAAAGAGAAAGAAACGGGCTGTCAAATGGCTCTAGTCCCTGATTCTGCTCCAGTTTCCTCTCTAAATGAAAATTATTTTAATGTTCATTATCTGAAAGAAGTGGGTCAAAGCAGAGACATGCCTGTTAGGATGAGCGCAAGAGCAGGCTTGTCCACAAACTCTTCCTCTCCCCACCACAGTTGTGTTGCAGTCTCAGGGTCATGTATACAATTTTTTTTTTCTGTCCATCAGAGCCATGCAAATATTTCTTACTGGGCAAGGCTGCTGGTGGTTGTATCAGCAGATAGGAAAAATGACAACAACAAAAAAAGACAGCAATTCTTAGCTGTTGTAAATGGGAGGGAGGCAGGAACCAGAGCTGTAATGGAGTTGATGGCAACTTCTGGCTCAGGCTCACCTTCCGAGTTTGAACTCTTGGGAGAGAGACCGTGTGTTGGTCTTTGTACAGGGCTGAGGGTGTGGGACTGCTGGTACCTTCTGGTGATAAATAATAAATATTTGAGTGATGGCAGCAATGCTTTCTACTGATGCTTGGCAAGTGGTGGGAAACTGGTACTACCACCAAACGATCTCTCTCTGGTCCAGCACAAGATGCTCTCTGGTAGTAGAGAGTGAGTGTCACTGCCCTGTTATGCTTTTTGGGCCAGTGGCACAGATCTTTGAGAGTGATGAGAGCTAGCAGTTCCTTCTGGCATGAGGGGATTTTCTTCTCTGGGATTTACAGGGGGAAAAAAAAAAAAAAAAAAGAAACCTAGAGCCAAGGGAGGACCTTGGCAAATATACAGCAGATTTTCTCCTGATACTTCCCTTGGACCCACTGTTACCTCAGACTAGACCATGCTCTGTTCTTGGGGAAAGGCGGGACACATGGGCAAGGGATGCAACTGCATTGGGAGAGTCTGCCTTCTTCTACGTTCCCGGATGTCCAAGAGACTCACATGAGTGTCTGTGGCTCTGGCAAATGCTCAGCAGCTCTCCTGCATACCAATGCCAGAAAAAAATCCTGCATACAGTTGCAGGAAAATTAGTTTTTCATGAGAACTCAAGTTGTGATGGGAGGTTTAAGCTGATGAGTTGCTTAACTGGAATGCAGTCAACCCTGGGGAAAATCTGTGCTCCTGAGTGTTGCCTAACCCAGACTCCATTCAGCAACAATTATATAATCTCTGAGAGCTTCCTCTACCCTCAGGGAATGGGCTCTTCAGGTGTTACTATTCAAGGGGGCAGGGAGTCCTTGCTCCCTACACAGTTAGACTAATCTCATCAGTTTAACCACAGAACTGCATCTTATTCTTTGTACACTAGCATCAGCTACCATTGCTTCTGGAAAAGCGCGACCTAAATGCGTTCCATGGGCAGGCTCTTCTCCGTTCTGCTCTGCCTGCATTGGTGCAGGACCAAACACATGCTGACTTAGCTTCATTTTCCCTAGTAGGTCAAATTCACCTGAATTGTTTAGCAGGCCACCTTCTTTAGGTCCCTCACTGGGCGGGAACTGGGGTTCCCATAGCAAAGAGCCAGGAGGTGTGCCTCATGCCGCATTGTCGTGTAAGCTCAGATAGCATAGCTGTCCTCACAGATGTCCTTCTCAGCAGGGAGAATGGCCTTTCTGGACCATTGTGCTAGTGCAATTTTCTGTTCTTGGTAGTAAAGCTAGTTCCAGTGTCTGCTTACATGGCATTTTTCCCTGTAGTCAGACCTTCAGACCTTTTCTAGTAACTCAGGTGGCAGAATCATAAGCCCATATATGAGAAGATCCAGTGGGAGGTATAATTTGTATCTGATGTCCCAAGACATTGTTGGCCCACAGAGCGTATCTTCCTTGACTTTGCCTAATTCATTCTGATGATGATACCCAGAGTGACAGACCTGCCCTGGGGTTTGGATTACTCTAGTTGACATCTCCTTCATCACGTTAGTACATGAGTTGTTGTAGTGACTTTTAAGGAATTCTTTGCCTAAATGTGGCTTATTGTGAACAGCGATTGTAGCTTGACCTGTCAGAAGAACAGCAAGAGGACTTCAGCATGCATCTGCAGTTAGCCAATTTCTACTGGCAACAGGCTGTTCTCTCTTGTCCACAGTCAGTGGCATCTAACTTAACCTACTGCTGAAACTTATCCTCCAGCTGCAGGTCGTAGTGCTTGAAATGGCTGTTGAGGAGAGCATCTTCCCTACCCAGATGTCTCCTCCTGCCTTCAGCTCTGTGTGGGAAGAGAGAGTATAGTACAGCTGCCTGATATTAAAGAATTTGAGCTATGTCCTTGAGCACCACTTGCTCAATAACAAAAAACAGCAATGAGAACAAGATAAGTAAATACCAAAGGCAAAAATAGTAAAGACAACTAAAAGTCTATACCCAATCCAAATGAAGCTTAAGGCGCGTGAACAGGAAATTGCGACCAATCCAATGAGATGTTTAGGTGCGTGCACTTCGCGTGTAACTTAGAAAAATTATAAAAGACTTATGCTGACTGAGAATAAAGGTCTCCAGAACACCATCCATGGAGTCCGTGCCCTTACTGCAACAGCTCTGTGTCGTATGCCTCTTGCTATTTATAATTACTGTATTTATAAAGAGCTCTGAAGGTGGTAACTGCTTCTTATTGCAATAAGCCTGACAGCCTGTTTGTTCCCATGTGCTTCCTTTCCCTGATTCCTCTTAGACTGACTGGTTTTGGAGGAGGAGTGGGTCAGACACAAGGAGAGGCTGCATGGAGCACAGTGGGACCTCAGACATACCTGGAGGTCTCTAGACTCTGGTGCAGTAGGGCTAGCCAATTCATCGTACAGTAACAGGGAAGGAGAGGAGGAACTGCCGGAAACAGGCATGTCCCACCCTGACAAAGTGATGGCATGAGGGTGATTCGTGCACAAAGGTGGCAATGCTCTAATCACACGTCATTCATTTTATGTTTGGACATATCTTGTTGAGACACTGGTGGTGGTTGTTGATCCATTGGGCTTTCTGTTATCTGTGCTTCTGTTGGTGACTTTGCACAACCTTCAGAGACCCCCAAAAGGGTCTCCCTCTCTGTAACCCTGAGATCTCCCAGATTTTGTGATGCTGACATCATTGGGTACAAGGTGGAGAAACAACCCAAACTGCAGCAATGTGTGTGCAATACCTCCTGGAGATACTGAGGGGTGATTCCTCTCTGTACCACAGCATGTTTGACAGCCTATTTTTGTGTACTGCCTTGTTGTCTGCTTTCCCCTTGGCAACAGTTGAGGTTGAAAAGAAAAACCACAACAACCTCTTGGCCTGCCCATCAAAACCAAAGCTGACTCTTCTTTCATGAAGGCAAGCCACCAGACCTCACTGATTTAATGAGATAAATTCACCAGGGAAGATATCATTCAGCCCAGACCTTAATCAGACATTGAGAACCCTCCTATCTCCTGGGGGACCACAAAGAGATTTTGCATGGGAACGTGGGAAACCTCTCCCCACAAGCCTACACCAAGAATTTTTGCAACTTGAGGGAGCAACTCTCCCTAAACCCACACTCCACAGACAGGGAAAACAAACTCCTTTCCTCAGAGAACAGATATGTAGGAAAAATCTCCTGGTTTCTTCTAGGCTAGTCGTGTTTTAAACCTTTTTTTTTTTTTTGAGCTTGGTGCTAAGTTTGTAAATGTGTGTAACAGAAGATAGTCATAAAAGTAGACTTTGTCAGGTTTCAGGTTAAACTGATTAAATTGATTAAATTTATTCCAACTCATTAAACTGATGTCATTAAACTGCAAAAAGTACCTGGATATCACCCTAGTCATAAGGGACTTTACCTGGTGAGCATCTACAAATGAATGCTAAGGTACATAAGAAGTGGAATGGAAAATTATGGTACAGAGTCTTCTGATGTTGGTACAGAAAGCAGAAGACATCCCACTGTTGTCTGGGAAACTAAGCAATTAGTCACCCTGGCTCAGAAGCATGACTGCAGAGTTGGAGGGAATTGAGAAACTGCCCAGGAAACTGCACAAAGTCCTGGAAAACTCTCATAAGAGGAGGCACTGAAGAAATGGGAATTATTTGTATTAAATGGGAAACTGTAGGCTTTGTGATATGAAGTAACGAACAGTCTAGAGAAAGACGATCATAATTTATGAGATGCCCTGCTTGTAACATGGAAGTATTCCAAGAGCTTAAGGAGGATTATTTGAAACTGATAATAGGAGTAATTTCGCATTCTGTGATTAATTAGTCCACAGATCTTGCTGTCAAACTTCAAAGCCCAGCAATGTTCCCAAATGACTTGGCATTTGTGTGAATAAGGCTACTTGGTGTATTTATAGTACTTATTCAGAAGTTGCAGAGTTTTGAAACCTCCTGCTTGAGTTGAGGCCCATCTCAGTGCAAGGGCTTAGGAGAGGCAAATTCTGCCTCACCACTTGTTTTCTCTGAGACATCTGATACAGAAAGGACACAACAGCTTCAAGAAATGAGGTGTCCAAATGTGAGTGTGTCCTAGCTGGGAAGACCTGGGAGCCTACACACTTAAGATGGCTCCTCAGCCCTCTCAAACACCCTTGAAATGACTAAAAGGAGAGAGGTTGTCCCTCCAGTAATCTTGATGTGTTCCCTGGGACTATGACCTGCTCTTCCAGTACGGAGCCAAGGATCATCCCTGTGTGCCCTCCTTTTTTCTCCTAGTGAATAGTCATATGCATCCTCTGCAGCCCAGCAAGACTTTCCTCAGCAGAAGACCTGGTTAATCCAGGGTTATCAGATCTAGTTAGTTAGACCCTTAAAGCTCTGTTGAGCCCAGTCATTCCGAGCCTAATTAGCACATGAGCTGTCTTGTAGAGCGGTATCCTAAAATAAACTGTCCTGAATAGAGATTTACAAGCTGAGTTTGGTTTGGGTTGCCAGCCCCTGCAAGGGATAAGTTTCTCCTCTTAGAAGGAAAGTATGTGTAATCACTAGGAGTGCCTGGTCTGCTTCATAAATATTTTATTAAGGTTCTGGCTTGCCTTTTGTTAGTTCTGTTGGATGGAAAATATTCTGTTACGTAAATTGATGCTGTGGTTTCGTCTCGATCCTCTTTGAGTTCTGCTGTGCTGCTGGCCATGCGAACATACAAACGCACCCACACATCAGGAGGACACTTGGAGAGAGGCTGGTGACTGGACCATGGATCTGGGAATGCTCTTGTACCTGAGCAGAATGAAAAGCTTGTGACTGCTCAGAGGGGTGGTAAATGTAGAAAATATTATACTCTCTCTGCCCTAGCCCAAGGACAAGCAATGAAGTTAAATGTATGTTCAAAAGAACTCACAGATAACTACTACTGTGGCTTGTAATTTGGTGTGGAACTCAGTGGTTCAGGGAGTGACAAGTCCTAAAAGTTGCAAGAGCTCAGAAATAAAAGGGACATTATAAGAGGAGTCAAGAATATCTAACACCATGACTGTATAAGCTCCTAACTTTCTGTGGACAAATTATGAAATCTGCTTCCAAAAGTAAACTGTTCCCATATGGAGGAGGCAGCCTGTGACTAGGGGAGAGGATGGAGCAGCTGGTCACTCATTTGCCCACTTTGGGGTTATTTCAGCTCATGCGGAGCATCTGAACTCTGCTGGCAAAGGTGGAGGACGGGGCTTTACCCATCTGGTTCAGTCCACAGATGTCTGTGTTCCTGTGCTGAAATAAAACTTCCCTGTAGCAGTTCATCCATGAAGACTAAATATGTTCATCTGTCCATTGCTTCTTTCTCCTCCCTCATATTTTTGAGCTGGTGGCAACAGTTGCCCTTGATTTTGTCTTTCTTCCTTGAGAAAAACATTCTTAATAGATTTGTTTTGTCCAGGGAGGTCACGTCAAGACCTACTGTGTCGTGCAAAGGGCAATTTCTAATCTTGCACAGTCTCACTGTAGTCCAAAGATTTGTTCCCAGATCAGAAGCTTCTTGTCCCATCATCCTGGGAATCATTCTGCCTCTTTTTTTTCTTTTTTTTTTTGCCCACCCTGAATTCTGCTGAAGTGAGATTCAGACAGCATTTGGATAGGATTCCAGAGGACCTGTTTGTTCAGGGACCTGGCCAGAAAGAGGATCAAGAAATGCACAGTCTGAACAATAATCAGGAAAATTCCCTTTTCAAACCTGTGTGCTACAGAGTAATTTCCTCCAGCTACCTTCAAGCGATCGAAAAATCCAGCCTGTGGTCTAAAAGCAGTTGAATATCAGCAGCAAGTGTATATGTGGTCCTGAAGACCTTCAGAGGGCAGGATAAATTTGATGCATTAGTCTCATCAGATGCTGTCTTTATTGGGCTGATGCTCAGCCTTTTTGCTTTGTAGCATGCTGTCATCCCCAGATCAGGGTGCTGGCATTCTCCAGACGACTGAATTGCTTATTGCATATTCCTGCTTTGCAGAGACAGAAAATGTCTTCCTGTGTATCCAGTTACTGCTTCTGGTCTTGGCAGAGCTACCTAGAGCTAGGAAGGGTTAAAGTTCCCTGCAGTCTTAGCAGGAGTCAGCCGTTGGACATAGCTGCTGTTCGAAAAACCATTTAGATGTGTACTGTGAAGAGGAACATCTAATAAAACAGGCTGCTGCTGAGATGTTTTCTATTTGTGCTTGATTTTGGAGCTCTTGATCTGGTTGCACGCCGTGTGTATTAGATTCCATGTAGGACTGCGTCATTTAAAAATAATACAGCTCTGCAGATGCAGGGATTCTGGCTGTCTGGCAGAACTGATGGCCGCCACTGCCGGGTAATGCCAGGGTAAGGCCCGTTACTGCTACGTAGGGTAGGGCCTCTCCTTTGCCGCGCTCTGGGCAGCACCAAGTTGTCTGAAGCCAGATTCCAGTAAATGTTAGGGAAGTGGAAGTGATTTCCAAAGTATAGTAATTCTAGGGCTGCTTCAGAACCCTAGAAACCTCTGAAACCTCCAGTGCTGTTGGGAATATCTCCATCCATACGAAGCATCCGTGCCCTCTCCACCTCTTGCTGTCATCCCGGGAGCCTTTGCCCTTGCAGCACACACCGCGCAAGAATGGCTGCTCATTCCCCATTGTGTGCAGCTGTGTAACAGACTTGGGGGCTCTGTATGATTATGTTCTGGTAATATCTTCAATACGCTTTCAGAGTGCTCAGGCAGAAAGGTGCAATGGAAGCGCAGACCTTCCTCCTGCTGCTGGTGCCACTACAGTGCGTGTGGTAAGAAGGGAGTGACTACGCCTGCAGTTTAATTCAGCAATGTTTTCGGTGTGATGTTAACAGCTAGAAATATCAGAATCCTTTTCTCCTCAGTGGATTTGCATACGGTAATTAGGAGCATATGCGGTGGGGGCTGGAGCAGAAGGTGGCTGGTGGGGAGGAGGAGGAGCAGGTTCCTCAGCCGATGGGATGCACAGTGCTTGTGAGTCATGGCCTATAAGCGGCTCCTGCCACGTGCCACATGCCAGATGATGAGTCACCGAGCGAGAGAGCGCCGAACTGGGAGAAACTGGTTTGGTCACTGTCCGACTCCTGTTTTAGCTGGTACCGATCTGCTGCTCGAGCTATTTCTGATGTCTTCTGTAACTCAAAATGGCCGGAGCAGCTGGGGCTTCTTTTCCTCTGACTGGGAGGCAATACCTGCCTCATGCTAGCTGTGTCATCGGCAGGAATACGCATACTGCCTATTGCTTATTTTCATTGCGCGCAGCCTCTCATCTCTGCTGGCGAGCCCCTCATTGCTGGCCTGCGCAGCGCCCGGCTGCCCTGCGCGCAAGGGCTGTGATTGATCGTCATGTGCTGCAGTTTCCATTTTGAACACATCATAATCCCGTATAGTTCTGGGATGTAATGGTACATTAATCATGGGCTTAGTCAGGCTGTCCTGGAAGCCACTGGAAAAAGGCCTAGCCCAGGCAGCACTTCATTATGCAAAGAAAAAGGAAGTGGTCTTTTTAGGATTCGCTGTTTGCTCAGCACCAGAAGAGGAACCAGCCTGGGCTGAGGCAGAAATTCGGGAAGTATTTAGTGTTTCTATCTTGCTGCAGCCCCCTTTAAACACAGGGTGCTGGAATATTCACCCTGTGACCAGGCAGACCACCTTCACTATGCTCCCTGTTCCCAGAGGCAGGGAAGGAGAGCCGGCGGTTTAGGATGAGTTAAACAACTAGTATTTCCTTTTACACCTTTTCTTTCATTAATTGTGCTGGATGATTTACTAAAGCATTTAATGAAGGCAGATATTTGGCAGAGATGTTTTAGCTGGCGAGAAATAAACAGATGTCCAAACGGATACTACTAGCTAGTCCCACCCTGCAACAATTTACAGGCTTCCTCACCTCCACCCTCTTTTTACTCACCCCGAAGGGTTCAGACCCGTCCCCAGGCCACTCATCCTGTACGCCTCGCTCCATCCCCTTCGCCGATGCTGTTCCCTGAATGCCCTTCAGCTTGCTGGAATTTTCCTGATGAGGTTTTTTTTTTAAAACCATTCAGTACTTTCTGGCAGCTTTTGGAGTGGCAGAGCTGGGGCAGGGACAAACTGCATTACTGGGATCTAGGAAACTGATACTGGAACCAGTGAGCCCTGAGATCCCCCACACTGTCTGAAGAGTGGCTTTCAGTTTGGATTCATCTCCCAGCCCTTTCACCTGGAGGTAGACTTACAGGGAGTGAACTGAATGTATCTCTCCACGTGGAGCAAAGAGGAAATGTCTGTACTGTGCCCCTGTCTGCAAACTCACACAAACCGTTGCTTTTTGCAGCATTTCTGCTCGTGCTTGTTTTGTAGAGCTGTGTGGTTTCCTCAGGCATGTTAATACAAATGTTCTGTAAGAGTAAGGGATTCACATGGAACAACCCTCAAAGAATGAGCAGCTCCAATACAAAAGGATTTTTACTGGTTCGTCTGTGAAACTGAATGCCCAGCTTTTAACCCTGTTTTTGCATCTTGCACCCTTGAGTGACATGATGGATCTTGGTCCGTCTGAGAAAGACAGTGATGACAGTGAAACCATGGCCATTCAGAAGGAGGCAGCAAGAACCCTCACAGTTAAAGGTTTCCACTGGGCATTCAGTTTCATAGATGGAGTGACTGTGATTTGTAGAAACAGTAATCTGTTCAGAAAAGCCAGCCTCCAAAAAGCCAGCATCGCCTCCAGCTGACAGTTCTGATGGTCTTGCTCCTACCTCTTCATCCTCTGTGCTACATGTGTAATCTTTTTGCATTTAAGTCACATTTATTTCTTAAATCTCTGCATGCCTCCTCGAGTATTGCATTACATTTTATGAGGAAACTTGTGTCGCTGCATGTTGAACCCAGTCACCCCACGTGCGCAGCTGAGAGCACTGGGCAGAGCAGGGTATTAAGCAATCAGCGATGGAACTCCAAAAGCGTGACTGGAGTGATAACAGACAGCAGGGTATGCCTGAAGGTATGTGACCGACACACCTAATGCATCAGCACTTGGAGGCAAGGCCGGTGTTTGCACCAGCCCCCTCTAATTGAAGCAGAGCCTTGCAGACAAATTTGGAGCCGGCTCTAATGGCTTCTGCATCTTCTCAGCAGTGTTGCCGAGGCAGGAGGTTGTAATACAGAAGCCAGAGAGCTGCCCTGACCACCCTTAAATTTCCACAATATAATAGAATCACAGAATCATTTGGGTTGGAAGGGACCTTTAAAGCCCATCCAGTCCAACCCCCCTGCAAGGAGCAGGGACATCTCCAACCAGATCAGGTTGCTCAGAGCCCCGTCCAACCTGGCCTTGAATGTTCCCAGGGATGGGGCATCCACCACCTCTCTGGGCAACCCGTTCCAGTGTTGAAACAATGTCCTCAGTCTTTGACGGTAGGCCAGAGGTGGGATTTGAGGGGCTCTATGTAGTGCTCAGCAAGGACTTACAGGGCATGAGGTGCAGAGCCTGAAGGGCTCAGCTCCGCAAGGTGCTGCATGCCTCTGTTATCTGCAGCATGCTGCCTGGTTTCTAAAGCACAGACACAGCTTGGCAGGCAGCTCTCAGATGCTGAGCCATCCTTTATTGCTCAATACTCCTCTTCTGCTACTTACCTAGAGCTTTGCTGCAGCTGATGAGTTTTTGCCATGCATGTATATAATGCAGGTACAAGCGTTGATAAGCAATTCCACAGCACGTCATAGTTTTCTCACAAAAATACATCCATCTCTGCTAGGTATTAGCTTGACTGGAGTAAAGCATCCACTGGTAATGAAATGAGTGCCCCTCACCTTCTCCGGGTAACCCTTAGCACTTCAGAAAATAATTGACTGACTAGAAAACTCGTATCTCCCATGTAGCAGCTGGTGGTGTCAGTATGGAGAAGGTGAAGAATTTTGATGTTCGCCATCAAAATGGCTGTGGTACTGATGTGTCAGGAGTTGTGTCACTCCCTGTGTGACTCCCTGCCTCGCACTGCCATGACACATTTTTCTGGGCAGGGGTCACTGCTGGATGCTGTGTTTACTGTTGTATGTGTAGGACTGAGCAGGATTCGGCACACTGTGGGCTTCTGCTATGGCAAATGATAAATAAGAAGCATGAACTGATGCAGCAAAAAGTGTTCAAGTACAGACTGCTATCCCCACATTTGGAAATTTTCCGATGCAAAGGGGTGTGAAGGCTTTACTAAGAGCTGAATCTGAAAGGCCAGCAGAATCTCAAATACTCTGCTTGATTCAGTGTCAATCCCAGACTACCAGACTCTGAGTAGAAGAGGGAGGATCCTTCTACAGTCTTCCAGAATCAGGAAGGGAGAGACAAGGGATGATATGGCCAGAGAGGATGCTCTTGTGTTGGGAACTGAATAATCCTTGTGCTGGCAGTGCCACTGCCAACCTCCCTGCATCCCTGAGGCAGGAGGAAGCCAGGAGAGGTGTCTCAAGGGAGAAAGGGGTATCTAGGGCATGAAAAAAAGTCATGCATATCCCTAGAGAAGCTGTCAGAATGTCTCCAGGCAGGAGCTGGCTGCATGCCGCCTGTGATATTGGACCTCAGAGCCCTGTGCTGGGAGCAGGCTGTGGGTGCAAGCAGAGTGGGCACACATCTGCTGCAGCATCTGCAGCAGCCAGTGAATCACAGTTGATGCAGGGAGCCTCTGCTGCCACTGAAACCAAATAGCTTGGGCAGAGTTGTGTGTGGCAGCCAGGACTCCAGAGAGACAGCTGGGAAATGGCTGCGTGTCAGCTCTCCTGGCATTTTGCTGTCAAATGTCAGAGTGTGCCTGTACAAGCCTTGTCCTCCCACAGCAGCATCTGCACCAACCTGAAGTGTGTGTTGCTCAGCAGGGCTTGTCAGCAGATCCGTGCTGGTGCTGGGAGCCGGGTCCAAGCAGCCATTTCCCAGAGACAGCGGAGACCCAGTGCTTCGGCAGTGAAGTGTGCTGTCATCACAGTCTGTGTCCCAGAAATGATGCTTTTCAAGTGGTTGCATTGTGGCAACACTCAAAATATAGCAAAGCCTTGTGGGGAGCATTACAGCTACAAAGGGAGTAATGAGCAGATGGGCACTGGGGGACCAGCCTTTTCCCCATAGTGCTGGAAGGGGGAGACAGGATAAATAGGGGCACCTACTGCTACACCTACCATCGGTGGTGTGCAAGGTCGAAAATGGGGCATGAACACTGTGATCTTGGGAATCCCTGATGTAAAAGATCTCATCCCAGGAACTAGGCTGAGGACAGACTCATTCCTTTCCGTGGCTGTGGGAAAGGAGACAGAGGTTTGTAAGACAGAGGAGTCACTGAAAGGGAAGTGACCCCTTCATGGGTCTCATGATAGACCAGCTGGATGTGGCCCAAGTGGTCCTGGTGAACTCTTGGGTGAGTTCCAAGAGTTCACCAGGACCTAATCTTGGGTGAAACACCCCAGCAGAAGCAGATATGAGGGTGAGTGTGAGTAGGTCTCATATGGTCTCTGGTAGAAGCTACCAGAAGGCTTGTCTGTTCGCTAACACTGATGTTAGCATTAACTTTTACATCATTGGGTGTTTACTGTAAACACTTGGTCCATTTCCATTTTTTGTGTATTTTTCCTGCCAGCTTCATCCTGTGTCTGTGAGAAGCATTACTATGCGTGGGAAGAAAGTACTTCTTTTGATCTTTTTTTTAGCATCTTTTAATTGCTATTCTTACGCCACGAAGCTGAAACAACTGAAGTTACTGATCTTTCCGTGGAGCTGTCTCATTGCTTCCACTGTTGTTCTAGCTTCACTTATCTCACAGTTCTCAGTTTCCCATCCTGAGCTCCCATGTGGCTTTGCAGCTCTGCTCCAAATCCATTATCATCCCACAGTCACAAACGCTGAGGTCAGGTAGGCAAAGACAGATATGTTACTTTCTGGAGTCTGAAGGTCAGTGGTGCCAGCAGACCCAGGGTCGTCACAGAATCACAGAATGGTTTGGTTTGGCAGGGACCTTTAAAGCCCATCCAGTCCAACCCCCCTGCAAGGAGCAGGGACATCTCCAACCAGATCAGGTTGCTCAGAGCTCCCTCCAACCTGGCCTTGAATGTTCCCAGGGATGGGGCATCCACCACCTCTCTGGGCAACCTGTGCAAGTGTTCTACCACCCTCATTGTAAAAAAAATTTGTTATATCCAGTCTGAGTCTACCCTCTACTCTGGTCCTGGAGTCTGGATGTGTGTGGTCTCAGGATGCTGTGAGCACCAGGCATGCCTGGGTGAGATATGGGATGTGAATTGCTGACCCAGGGTGTTTGGGCCAGGATTTTCAGAACAAGTGATAGATCTATGAGAGCACTAGGTCATTTTTAAGTCCCTCAGGGGCATCCTGGATCACTGTTGTGTTTTGTGGTTTCTCCCTCTCCTTGCTGCCTTAGCTGCCCTCCCATGCATTCCTCTGACATGTGAAGGGAAGGCAAGAGGGAAGACCCCTCCGGACAGTCTTGGAGGTGATTGCAGATTGGACCTCTGGGTTAGATGCAGATGAAGAAATGAATATGTTCTCTGCCCTCCTATGCTGAGTCTTGGGGAACATCTTCCCCTAGCTTTATGACAACCTGCTGTTTACTGAACACGGAGGTCTCACTGCCCTGCCTGTACGGCTCCTGGGACTGTGGGCTGTGGCAGTCGTACTGCTGTGAAGTGCAACAGGTAATAAAATAAGGAGATAAGTGCCACAGGTTATAATGTGGCAGAGTGTTAGAGAACTGCGAAGCGGGCACCCTGGACCACAGGAGGACCCAGTTTAGCTCAGGCTTAACCATCAGCAAAAGGTCAGCAGAAGGCAATGTGCTGTATGGGACATATTCAACCATCACCAGTGGCTCCCCATGGCCTCACTGAAGTCATCTGCTCCTTTTCACATGAGAGGCCCTTAATCGCATACGTAGTTGCATGCTTTGGCATGATCCCCTGGCACCATTAAAAGAGCTCAGGACCTCATGGGGGTTCCTGAATTTTGGAGAGGAAAGGTTGTGGCTGCTTTCCTGTTCCAGTCTATTCCTGCTTTCCAGTCTCAGCCGGGACTTGTGTCTCTCTAATGCTGCAAGATCTGGCAGTGCCATTCAGTGTTTGGTTCTTGCAGGGAAGCTCAGGGTACCTGGAGACAGGCAAAGGTATTGAATCTAGTCTGAGAAGATGGACTGCTCTCATCAGAGAGCTCTTGTAGATGGACTGCTGTCATCATACAGTGCATACGGTGCCATCCACAGTGAGGTCTTCACTTGGTCCAAAGCCTGTGAAGCTTGAGTGAGATTAGTAGCTCACTTCAGATAAGTGAGGTAAGGTCAATTGGAAGCAGAAGTGTTGTTGAGGAGTCTGCAGGGAGGGAGATGTGTTTATCTTACATTGTGATACTTTCCCTGAAGAAGGACAGCTCAGGATCTTGTGCTCAGGTACTTGTGCTGACAAGGCCAATCTATTTGGTTCTTGTCGGCACATGAAGTTGTCAGTCAAACCAAGGATGCTTTAAATCTGCCTTTCCTGAGAGGTGACTTCCTTTTGTGTTTTTGTGTCTCTGTAGGTATCTGAATTCCCCCATGAGAAGTGTCCTCCCTGGCTCTCATGTGCAGCCCTACCTGTCCATGGGTAGCACCAGCTTAACTGATGTCCTGAAGAGTGTTCCTCACCATGGATAGTCCACCCAAACTTACTGGTGAGACGCTGATTGTCCATCACATTCCCCTGGTGCATTGCCAGGTCCCTGATAGACAGTGCTGCTCCGTGAGCAAAAGGACCAACCCCTTCTGCCAGCCAGAGCTCAGCGTTACACGGACCTCTGCCCTTCCAGATAGAGACCTTTCACAAACTGACTCCTTGGTGTACAGCAGCTTTCTCCAGACCTCTGAAACCTCAGCAGAGGCCTCAGACCACAAAGAAGGCAAAGCAAGAGATTTGATTGTCCCTAGTGTCAGTAAGCGACACAACCCCTTCCTGCTG
This sequence comes from Tetrax tetrax, assembly GCA_009806455.1. Lineage (NCBI taxonomy): Eukaryota > Metazoa > Chordata > Aves > Otidiformes > Otididae > Tetrax > Tetrax tetrax. The sequence continues at coordinate 58,966 of WHYT01015781.1, forward strand.
AGCGAGGGTGAAGATCTCAGCATCTTTGGGGATGACTTGGGTCAAAAATCTTTCCACCTTCACAACTCACTTGTGGCTGGCAAACCTCCCTTTCATCTGCACGAGCTGGCCTTGCCCCCTTTCCACCTTCACGACTCCAACCACATTGTGAAATCCTGGAACATGGCCAGCCGGTCCGGTGTCGTAGACGGACAAGAGGACAAAATCAGCAGTGATGACATCCAGAAGAGGAATAACGCAAACAGGTGCCACCAGGCCTCAGAAAGCATGGAGCTGGATGAATGCAGCTGCCATCGTGGTGGCTCCTCCAGCTTCTCCTTCGATGGTGGTGACCAGGAGTGGAACCAGAACACAGGTGAACCGCTGAGGAATCAAGATGCCCTGCACAGCCGGACATGCAGCTGTTCCAGCTCAGAGCTCCAGCACTGTCGTTGCTACAGTTCATCAAGTCAGTCCGAAGTGAATGATCAACAGATGGGCTATGTCAGTGACTCTTCCTGCAACAGTTCCGATGGGGTGCTGGTGAACTTCAGTGCTCTGTACAACAAAATGAACAGCCATTCTCGATCTAACCTGAATTCAGCCAACCTGTCCTGTGACTCTTCCTTCTGCAGCCACTCAGACACAGGAGCTTTTTACCTGGATTTGCATTCATCACCCACAGAATCCAAGATGTCTTGCGAGTCACATCACCCAGAGAGTTCAGGGAAGGCTTGTGGGTGTCAGCACTCCTCCTCACCTGTCCTTGATGCTAACTGCAACTCCTACCACCTCCACTGTGAGCCTTGCACTTCAGAGAGCTCAGACCTCACTGCCTGCTTCCAGAGCCAAGCACGGCTCGTTGTGGCTACTCAGAATTATTATAAGTTAGTCACGTGTGACTTGTCTTCCCAGTCATCCCCCAGCCCGGCAGGATCTTCCATAACTAGCTGCTCGGAAGACCATACCAAAGGTAGCCCAGCCCAGCCCACTGAATACTACCTGTTCAGAAGGCCTGACCTGAGACAAGAAGAAGGCAACGTGGAGTGCAGTGAAGAGGAGGCAAAGGGAGAATCCACTCAGAACATGATTGAGGGACAGGTCTACGTGAACGTGTCACCACCTAACCTCAATTCAAGCCGGGGACGCTCCAGGAGCTATGATCAGAACCTGGACAGGAGTCCCAGCAGCAGGCTGGGCTCTTTGGAGCGCATGGTGAGCTGTCCGGTCAAGCTGAGTGAAAGTCCAGCAATACCGATCCAGAGTTCCCCGCCAAAGCGAGTGACATCTTTTGCTGAACTGGCTAAAGGCAGGAAAAAGAATGGCACTTCCCCACCACTCCGTTCCAGTGGTGATTCCTCCTTGGAGTTCTCACCTATCCCTGAGACACAACGGGATTGCCCATCCTTCCTTGAAGAAAGAGCTCGCCGGAGCCAGAGTCTTCCACCCATGCCCTTCATCCATGGCCTGAACCGCAGCTGCGAAGGCTTCTGTTTAAATCACACTTTTGGGGACAGCCAGGCTTTGTGTTCCACCAAAGACTCGGTCTGCAGTGAGAACGTCCCCAGTGGGCATGGAGCAGGTGAGCAAGCCTCTCTCTCCCTGCTGACGGAGGCAGATGCCAGCTTCTCAGGTGGCTCTGCCAGTGGCCGCGGACAAAGAGATGTTAGAGCCCGAGCAGACGGTAAGGAGCCAGACTAGGTGGAATGGAGAAGTAAAAAGAAAGGCTGCTCTTTGGGACATGAGGGGAGCAGCAGAGGAACCAGCATGGCAATGGGTGCCTGTGCAGTTTTTTTCCAGGTCTACCACTCCCTGGGAGAAAGGCCTGCTGTGCTTATTTCAGACCCTGATCAGTCCAAGTGTCTTGTCCTTGTATTTCTAAAGCCTCTTGAGGTTTTGTGCAAACCTTTCATATCATGTAAGAGAGGACATGGCATTAGCACTTAGGGTCTGTGCAGCTTGAAGGACTGTCTCTCTTCCAGGACACTGTACTCGCCCAGTCCATGAGAATCACCTGCCCTTAGCTCCTCAGATAGAGATCTGAAGATGCTCAGCCGACCCATGTTCCCAGCAGACAAAGGGAAGGGAACCATTGAGGGATTTTTAGCCTTTCTTATTTGGAACTACATAGGGCAGAGGTGGAGCGGGAGGAGACACAGCCAGCAGTCTCCTCTCAATGCAAGGTCAGAGAGCTCACACAGTCTCTGCCAGGACTACAGCAAGAGTCCTGCAGAGATCAGAGGAGCCACATGTTTCTGCTGGAATTCCCTGGCTGTATCCTCCATGGTGCATTGGATTGCAGCAAGGGTTCCTCTGGAGAGTCATTGTCCCAGCTCCCTCTGCAGGAAAGCCTTTAATGCATGAGTTGCTTTCCACCTTGGTGTTGCCTTTGCGTGTCCTGGTGAAAAAGCTGTGTGGCAGCTCCATCAGAGGTATGGCTGTTTCTCCAGCATGGCAGGAGACCCCTGTGTCTAGGGGTCTGCCCTAGACAGTTCTTATACCTGCTCCAGGGGTAAGAGTCTGTCTAAAATGGGGCTCTGACCAGACTGCTGCAGTAGATATTCCCTAAAGTGCCAAGGACCTGACTGTCTCCATTTAATGCCCTGAAGATTTCTGGCAGGAGATAGGAAGAACATGTCATTCATTGCCCTGGCAGGTATGAGGGAGATTTTGGCCTTTGTAGCAAGAGGTTTTTAGGTATTGTTGTGTCTGTTTACTGAGTCTTGAATGTGTGCTCGGTGTGGGATGTCAGGGAAGGCGGGTGTCTGCTGGGAGAAGGCAGCACGGGAGCAGCCCTCTTGGTTTGCAGGGGGAGTGCTTGGGAGGAGCAAGAGCTGCTCGGGGAGGAGAGGGCAGGCAGGGGCTCCCGGGACAATATATCTGTTGTGGTTCCTGCAGCAGTTCCTGCACCCTCTGCACTGTGACAGCAGGGGTGCACGAAGCTCCTGCCTGCAGCTGGGGAGGGCGGCAGAGCTGAAAACAGCATGCCAGAGGGTCTGAGGAGGGACTAGAGAGAAAGCCAGCCCTGCTCAGAACTAGCTATCAGGAAGGAGGCCTGGCACACTCCACAGACAGCAGGTAACACCAGGGCTCTGCTTGGGACAGGTCCTTGGTCCCAGGATTCGCTGTGGGCTGGAGGAGCGATGGGGATGCAAGGCAGCAGGTGCCACGCTGTGATGGGAAGCGGTGTGGCTGGTGACTGGGGATCGCAGTCAGCCCTGTGTGTGCATCCAGCGTTGTGTGCATTGTGCACTGCGTGTGTGCCACGCTCCAGCTGTGCCCTCGGGGGATTGTGGCCCCACCAGGAGCTGCAAGCAGGCATAGGAGATCAGCCTGGCACATCCATCCCTGTCTGTCATTTGATGGAGCAGACCTGCCTTTTCCAGGGTTGGAAGCTCTCCTTATTCCGCTGTGGTCCTGATTTGGTTGGGAATGTCCTGCTTGGATCTGCTACGGGCAGGAGGAGGAAGGGAGCTGTGTGCTCAGAGGGGTAACAGCTACAGGAGAAAGAGGAGGGAGGGAGAAGGGGAGGCAAGCAGCCTTTCCGACAGCGCTGAGCTCAATGTGGGACGCAGAGCTGTCACATGTAGTGCTGTGCTCGGCGGGGTGAGTTCTCAGCACGTGTGGGAGGGGACAGCCCTTTGCAATAAGAAATCTTGCTGTACTGCAGTGCGTCGGGCCGTGTCTTTGTGGTACTGCCTGGGTGGAGACCAGCTGAGGACAGGCACCTGGGGCTATGGCTTATGCTGTCCTGGGAGCAAGGGATGGGGAAGGGATGGGAGAGTGGTGACCCTACCAGGAGAGAGAAGCACCCAGTGCAGTGCCATGCTCCACCAGGCAGCTGTAAACAGCTGGAAACCCTGCATTTCCGACCCTGCGCCTTTACTCTACCAGCTCATGATGTGTGTAGCTGGTTCAGACTTGAAGCACTCTGCCTGCGTGCTGCCTGGGCCGCTAGCTCATCCTCTTCCTCCCACAGCTGAGGGCATCTTCCCTTTTGCCTGTGATCTGCTGGGCTGTCTGACGATAGCTGTCTCTCTGCCCGTCCTCACACTCTCACCCCATTTCTCTCCCCGAAGGTGGTGGCACAGACAGCAAGCCTGTGGTACGCTACAGCAAGGACCAGCGTCCCACGACTCTGCCCATCCAGCCCTTTGTTTTCCAGCACCATTTCAGCAAGCCACCTAAGGCCCGTGCCCTGCACAGCCATTTTGCCTCGAGCCTTTCCCAACTCTACAGCTTGTCCAGCAACCGGTCTGCCAGCCAGCACATCTCCTCCAATTCGCAGTCGTCAGCCTCCGCCACCTCAGCAGAGCAGTCAGCGGTAGCGGGGAGCCAAGCCCACGGCACGCTCCTGACCCAACGCTCAGCGGACGGAGCTGCCTCGCGCAATGATGGCTGCGTTAAGAAGCCTGCCCCTGAAACAACCCGGCCGTCTCCCCTGGGGAGTTATTCTCCTGTGCGATGCAACGTGCCTTTCTTTCAAAGCGTGGACTCCTCTTCCTCACCTACCGTGGATAGAGCTGGAGAGAGCCAGCCCCCCAGGAGCAGGTCCTGCCCCATCTCCGCCAACCTGCTCCCCATGAGGTCTTCCCCTGCTGTCAGTGCCATGCAGCCCTCCCCAGCCACCAAAGCTGAGGCTCTGAGGCAAAAGGAGAACCCCAAGCCAGTTCCCAAGAAGGAGGCACCGCTGGAGCCAAGCCCACCACTTTCGGAGTACCGACTCCACAGTGGATCCCTCCCGCCCTTCTCGGTGGGTGGTATGCCCCTGAGCAGAGCGGGAGGCCACGCAGATCCCCACTGGAGAAGTGGCAGTGAGACCAGCAGCTCTGGTCCGCTGAGCAGCATGGGAATACGGCCCCTCAATGGTAGGTACCCATCTACCAGGATGTGTTGATCTGGAACATCTCTGGCTCCCTACAGCTGTGGCTCCTTGCTGTAGTAACACATCCCTTACAGCCACAGCCTGGGGCAAAATTGCATCTTGGTGCTGCAATGTCCAACAGCCCCTGTCATCACCCTGCCTGCAAAAGAAAGTCCTACGCTAAGAGCATGTCCCTCCAGTCCCAGCTCCTGCACTCTGTCTCTGGAGAGAGCAGCGTGGGGCTGCTGATCTTACAGCACCCCATAGCAGGGGCTTCACCCAAAACCTGCTCCCTCTATGCCCGCAGCCACGAGGCCACCCAGGCTGCTGCCAGCCGTGGTCTCCACCTCCCTTTGTGTTTATGTGCTAACGTCCTGAAACGCTGCTGGACTTTTAACTAATGTGCTGCTTCTCTTTCTCTGTCCTTCCTCTTTCTTGTCCTCTGTCTCCCCATTTCCCCTCCACGTCCTGCCGTCTGCTCGTATCCTCCCGTCTGGTGCTCACTGTCTGCGGTGTCCTAGCGAACCACCTCTCCCCACAAGCGCTGAAGTGGCGGGAGTACAGGCGGAGGAACCCCCTGGGTCTGGACCGTGTTTCGGGGCTGCCTAGCTTAGCAAGCAGCCTAGACAGGAGGCAGCAAGAGCCTCGGCTGAATCGGGGAAATCCCATCTTTGAGCTCCCTGGCGCTCTCAACACCAGCCATTTCCACTGCAAGCTGAACGGTGCGCACCACCTTTCTGCTGGGGGGCTCTTGGGAGGTGACCTGGGGCTCAGGTTCAGCCTGGCCTCATCATGGCTCTGCCTGCTCCGAGCAGGAGGGGTGATGCATCTGCTCACAGTGGGGCCAAGGGGTACAAGAGAAAGGTGAAAATTGCCTCACTGATGGGTACACTCTGTGTGGAGCCTCTCTTCTTCTCCACAAACTGAGAGCAGTCAGGTCCGGCTCTGGGCTGGACTGAAGGGGAAAATGAGTGACCCAAGAGCAGGCTCAGACCTCAGCAGATGCTTCTGAACTGTGGCCAGCTTGTAATTCATGGCTTGTTCAGGAGTTGTGGCCCTTGGAGGTCTCATGTCTGTGCCCCACAGTGTCTGCCCTTCTGCCCCAACCCTGGCAGCATGCTAGGTGCTGGGCTGTAGCTTTCACAGGGCAGCTGGCTACACTGTAGGGCTCCATGGGGCTCTGTCTTCTCTGTGTGTTGCCCTTAAGCTCTTCCCTGTCCTCCAAAACCTGTGCAGGAAGGGCTGAGAGCGGCAGGCTGCTTTTGGCTGAGCCTTTGAGAGGCCTCCGGGAAGAGCAGAGGAGTCTGTCAGTGGGAGGGAGAGCATTCTTCAGGCCAGCCCCAAGTTGTGGGGGCATTCCCCAAAGCTCTGCTCCTCACTCTGCCAACACAAACAGTTTCCCCATCCCTCTTTCAAGGGAAGATGCCTAGCACAGACCTGGGGAGTCAACCAGATGAAAATGGAGCACATGAGAGAGCTCCTGCAGAAGTCACCCCTTGAAAACAGAGGCCATCCCAGGGGATAGGCAGAAGACCTGCAGTCTGTGGATGCCTGTGTGTGAGAAACAGGGATTGTCTCTGTGCTCTATTTTTGACCCCACTTGCCGGGGCTCTCTGCTCAGCAGACCAGAGAGTCTGGTGCAGCAAGGTTTCCCTCAGTTCCAGCTCATGAGGGTAAACCTCCTGCAGCATCTTCCAGTGCCTGCCTGTGGGCCCCCAGTCAAGCTGGAGCTAGATGCTGGGTGGGCTGTGGGGTTGAACTGTACAGGCTCATGTTGCAAACCGTTGCTGGCAGAGTTAGAAACCTGTAGCCTTGCTGTCCCAGTCTTGGATAGGCTGGGGTGAAGATGGCTGCTGGTCTAGGTTGCTTCTGGGAAAAGCGAACAATGTGGGCAAGGCTTTGGAATAAGGGCTCGGGGCTGATCCTTCTTCCCCCTGTCTTGGCCCTGCAGGACAGTCTATGAGGCAACTCCAGCTTACCTACACTGACTTCTTCCCTGACTACTTCTCACTAGCAGAGAAACCCCCTGCCGAGTTCTGCCTCTCCCCAGATGGCAACACAGAGTCCATCTCCATCGACTTGCTGCAGAAGAAGGGTGAGTCCGTGTGTCTCTCGTGGTGTACGACAGCACGAGACGGTGCTTCTCTCTGTCTCTTCTCTTCTCTGTAGGTGTAATGGTTTCTTTTCCTGCCCTTCTGTGCTGTAGCATCATCACTACAAGTCCCGCTGGGCAGATGGCTGTTTCCATGGCAGGTTCTTGTGGTCTTTGCACCATGCAGTGTGCCATGGAGTACATGTGAGCTGCTTGTCCCAGGAAGTACGATTAGAAAGGATCATAAGTCCACAAGAAAGGGCAGAGAGAGCAGGCAGGCACAGGACTGTGACTCCAAGGCAGAGCATGATGCCATCCCAGCCTCAATATACAAGGGTAGAGCTGTGAATCCATGTGGTGTTGCAGATATGCTACCCTGAGGTTTTGTAATTTAGGTAGAAGGTCTGTTGAGTCCTACATGGTAAAGTGTTCATATAAAAGGTGGGAGAAAGGATTCCAAAGCAGGACAAGATATGACGGTGGTGAGATCCATGCTAAAGGCAGGGTTGGGGACTGGATTGTTGGCAGCTGCCCTGATATGTCAGAGGCAAGGGATATGCAGAAAGGTTCCCGTGCCTTTGCCAGGTAAGTGTTGGTGATTACCAAATAGTAGCTTTCCCCTCTATGCCACTTCTCTTCTTGAGTCATACTGACGCAGATGTCAGATTACAAACCACTGGCTTGTTACTAAAAGTGATTACATAGCTTGTCAAACATGTGGCTTCTGCCCTGCAAACCCTGTAGGATCAAAGCAGCAAAACGCTCCTTGCCTCAGACCCCATCTCTGCTCCCCGAAGGGATGGTGCGTGGAGGTGATCATCCCTGTCCCTTGGGAACATTGACAGGGTGTCTTATACTTCAGCCGCTTCTAAAGGTTGTCTGACTGTCAGGCCGATACATGAGTGCTGGAACCGGCAGGGACAGATTTGGTGAGGTGTTAGGGGGGACCCTGCGTGTTTTTGGCAGGGAGGGCACGTGTGCTGACATGGGCCTCTTCATGAAGTGTTTGGTCAGGGTCTGTGCTAGAAGCCCCTCCGGCAGTTCTCTGACTTAATGTTTCCCTCTAGGTCTGGTGAAGGCAATCAACACAGCTGTTGACCTGATTGTGGCTCACTTTGGAACCAGCAGAGATCCAGGGGTGAAGGTACGTCTTGTTTTCAGTCTGGCTTCTCAACATTATGATTGACATGAAGAGGATGGGGAAAGATTTCCTCTCCATTCTCTTCCACTTCAAAAAATACAAGGTATCCAATGAAGCTCGTAGTACCAAGAACAAAACAAACAACTATTATAGGACATCATGCAGCAGCAGATTATAGCAAATCTGTGACAGTTCTTGCTGGATGATGCTACAGGATTACGTGGATTTGAGGAAAGATCAGAAAAATACAGGGAAGGGAAATTCATTGGAGTCTATTAAACATGTAGGAATTATGTCCAGCTTAGATAGTCTCTGAGTCAAAAGTAGTTATACGCTGGGAGAGTATTAAGGGGAAGTATTATACATGTTTGTTGTCGTTCGACTCTTTCTTACATACTTACTTAAGGCCCTTAAGAAGATAGAATATCAGGTCAGCTGGACTTCTGGTCTGATGCAGCACACCAGCTCTTTTTTCTCATGTAGTGCAGAGTTCTGTCTCCTTCCTCCACCCATCTCGTGATTCTGTACTGGCACTGGTGCCAGAACACAGCGCAGTGTCCCCAGTACCTTGGTGTAGTACAGGGCTCCACAATGACAAAAAAGTGCATCAGTCATTGCCCATCTGGGCCAGCTGGGCTTCCCCTATGGCCCTTACCATGAACCCACTAGCTTCAGAGTGCATCCAGGTTGCCCGTGGGGCTGGCTGTCTTTGGCCCGTGCTTCCCCCATCTCCCATTTCTGGAATAAAACAGAAGCAGAGCGAGTTTGCTTCTGTTTATACCAGGCAGTGTTTGAGGTCCTGTGACATTCGACATGTTTGTGGTGCCTCCTCTCAATGCTGAATGCTCTGCTTCAGTCAGAGGACTCTGAGGAAGCAATGTGACACTGTTTGGACATGACGACTGCCCTGGAGTGCCATCCCCAAGGAGAAACCTGACTGGGACAGATTCCAAACCCATTCAATCATATCTCAGAACCCAGGGTAATTTGCCACTAATTACAATTGTTGCTGATGCAGAGATTGCTGTGCAGCGTAACTGGAGCTATATGGATTTCCTCGGCTTTCACTGTGAATTTCTTATTCTTGCAGTGTTGCTTTGGGGAATAATTGCAGCATCCCTCCATTTCTTTACTTGCCAGACAATGCTGTGGTTTTGATCCAGGCAGGGTTTCACTATGAGTGAGCATGCCAAGGGCTGAGCATTCACCTGTCAAAAGGCAGCACCCATCCCTCATGCTCCCACGCTCAGTGGATCTGGGGAGATTATTCCTTACCCAGAAGTTCAGTCTCAGTTCAGGCCCTTTGTGGACCCGTGCCAACTGGCTAGTGTAATTCCAGCTCAGCTGGTAAAATCTGTGCCCTGAACACAACTGCGTGGGACCGTAAATGTGACCTGCAAGGCCTGCGGCTGACCCCTTTGGATTGACCCCTTGGCAGCTCAAGTACTATATTCAGCAGAGTATGTCCCTGCTCTGCTGATGCTGGGCTCTTACATGCTTCCTCATCTCAACCTAAGCTCTCAATTTTTCCCTCACCCTGTTTATTTATAGTAATCCCTAGGAATTATAGCTCAGCGTGTCACTAAGTGTTCCTTCCTTAACCCCTCAGTGCTGGTGGTTCCTGTGTGGCTTGCTGCTTCCTGCTTCAAAAATAGCCACAAGAAAATTTACAGCAGCAGCAAAGTCCCCTGCTCTTTTCTTCCTCTAGCAGGACAGCCTTGTTATACCTGTAGGCAGAACCAAGCATCCCTTCTATCCCTTCTAACTGGGGTATCCTCTTCCCAAGCTGAGATACTCTCTTCCCAAGCTATTGCCTCATCCCAGACTGAGGCAGACCTTGTAGGGAGCAACCCAAAACAGATGTATGAGGCAGCGGGGATGAAGGGGAAGAGCCTGCCTGTTCAAGGAGTTGCTGAGCACCACTGTAGTCTGGATATTGACTGCTGGGTTTCTGTGGGAGGCAAGTGGGACTGGACTGTTTGTATCATCTGTACCATGTAGAGCAGTTACCAACCCTCTCCCTGTTGCCTGTTTTCTCCCTTAGGCCAAACTTGGGAACAGCTCCGTGAGCCCTAATGTGGGGCATCTCATCCTGAAATACCTGTGCCCTGCTGTCCGGGATATCCTGAGTGACGGGCTCAAGGCTTACGTCCTGGACATGATCATTGGCCAGAGGAGGAACATCCCCTGGAGCGTGGTGGAAGCATCCACCCAGCTAGGTATGGAGGGTGTGCAGCGATGCCCGTCACTCTGCAGTATTCCTGTGTTGTGGCTGGAAGGTGCTGGGGAAGGTTGACTGTAAGGTTGGGTATGCAGAATAACACCTGGCTCCCTGCGTGGAACAGGGTGCACCTGGACCTGCTCTTCCAAGATGGAAGAGCCACTGCTCTGTTCTGCCCAAATATTTATTGTCATTTCCCCTGAAATTTCCAAATTCTCCTGTAACAGACCCTAGCAACAAAAAAAAAGAAAAAAGCCAAAGGAATGCCCCTTTCCCCACTCTGAGTTTCCAGGGTATTTCCAGACCTTCATCTTTAGCCCTGCACAGCTACTGTATAAGGCAGCGTTGTGCTCTAGCCTGGTCTGTAAGAAAATTTGCACTCACAGCTCACTTGGCTCAAGCATGCCCACAACTTCTGCTAGTACCAGTCTGCACCCTGGATTGTGGCAGTGGCTACCATCCAGGAGAACTCCTTTCTGAGGTTACAGATGGCAGGGCCACACTGACTTCTGCATCATGAAGAGCATACATCCAGAGCTGGGAAGCCTTCTAGCCTGTTTGTGGCAGATCTCCAGCTCTGTGATTATCTCTGTGATTGCAGACACCCCAAGTTATAACCACTAACCAGGAGATTCTGTTTACCTGCTGATTTTGAGCCAAGGGCTGCAATTGTCCCTGAAGTGTGGGAAGCAGATCCTTGCAGTACTGAAACTCTCCCAAAGTTTTGGAGTGGCAGTCTGGGACAGACCACAACCTATCTCCCTTGTGGTATCTAACTGTTGGGTTGGAGTGAGCTCATCTCCATGATAGGTGGAGGGGCAGTGTACATGGACACCCAGACAATGCCTGTCCTTGCCTTGATGCTCCTTCCCATGGTGCTGTTTTAGCTTTGTTGGCCACAACTAATCTCAACATTTTGCTTCTCTCTGTAGGCCCATCTACCAAGTTGCTGCACAGCCTCTACAGCAAGATCAGCCAGTACACTGAGCTCACAAACCACACCATGAGGTTCAACGCATTCATCTTTGGCCTCCTCAAGTAAGCAGGCTCCCTGGGCTGGCTGCATGTCCAGGGCTGGCAGTAGGTGCTAGTCCTTGACAGAAGGCAGGCACAGTTGCCCATAAAAAGGCTTAAGAAACCTGGGAAGCTGCTTCCCAGCTGTAGGTGAGGGAAGAAAGAAGCTGTGAGCCTCAGGAAAATCCAGGAGGATCAAAACCTAGCCTGCCAGGCCAAGATTGAGAAGGGGTGCCCGTAGCCCACTGAAGAATACTGTTAGCTTGTTTTAGTCACAAAACACTGGGTGAGAAGAGTCTGTCTGCCAGGGTTCATACAGAACTAGACAGAACATATGCATAAATTACTCCTGGAAATCCCTACTTAAATCACTGCTTCCTGGAGCTGCAGTGAATCCCAGTGCATGAGGTTTTGATGGTGAATTTGCCCTGGTCCAGGATTCCAGGTTGGCCCTTCCAGGTTAGATAAGGAGCATGCACACTACGCTCAGTGTTAAACAGAATCATAGAATGGTTTGGCTTGGAAGGGACTTAAAGATCATCTAATTCCAACCCCCTGCCCTGGGCAGGGACACCTTCCACTACCCCAGATTGCTCAAAGGCCCATCCAGTCTGGCCTTGAACACGTCCAGGGATGAGGCATCCACTTCTCTGGGCAACCTGTTCCAGTGCCTCTCCACCCTCACACTGAGCAATTTCTTCCTTGTATCTAATCTAAATCTACTGTCTTTTAGTTTAAAGCCATTACTCTTTGTCCTATCACAACAGGCCCTTGTCAAAAGTCCCTCTCCAGTTTTCTTGTAGGCCCCCTTTAGGTACTGGGAGGCTGTTATAAGGTCTCCCTGGAGCCTCCTCTTCCCCAGTCTGAACAGCCCCAACTCTCTCAAGCTGTCCTCATAGAAGAGGTGCTGCAGCCCTCTGATCATCTTTGTGGCCTCCTCTGGACTTGCTCCAACTGGTCCATGTCCTTTTTATACTGGAGGCTCCAGAACTGGATGCAGTACTGCAGGTGGGGTCTCACCAGAGCAGAGGGGCAGAATCACCTCCCTCGACCTGCTGGCCACACTTCTTCTGGTGCAGCCCAGGGTGAGGTTGTCTTTCTGGGCTGCAAGCGCGCATTGCTGGCTCATGATGAGCTCCTCATCATCCAGGATCCCCCAAGTCCTTCTCCTCAGGGCTGCTCTCGATCCATTCTCTGCCCAGCCTGTATTTGTGCCTGGGATTGCCCCAGCCTATGTGCAGAACCTTGGACTTGGCCTGATTGAACTTCATGAGGTTTGCACAGGCCCACCTCTCCAGCCTGTCAACATCTGTCTGGATGGCATCCCTCTCCTCCAGCGTGTCGACCACACAGCTTGGTGTTGTTGGTGAACTTTCTGAGGGTGCACTCTATCCCACTGTCCATGTAACTGACAAAGATGTTAAACAGAGTGAGTCCCAGTACCAACCCCCAAGGAACACCACTCATCACTGGTCTCCACTTGGACATGGAGCCATTGCCCACAACTCTCTTGAGTGCAGCCATCCAGCCAATTCCTTATCCACCGAGTGGTCTGTCTGTCAAATCCATGTCTCTCCAGTTTACAGACAAGTATGTCGTGTGGGACTGTCAAATGCTTTGCGCAAGTCCAGGTAGATGATGTCAGTTGATCGTCCCTTATCCACCAGTCTCCGTTGTAGAAGGCCACTGAATTTTTTTCAGGCACAATCTGCCCTTAGTGAAGCCGTGTTGGCTGTCAGTAATCACCTCCTTGCTTTCCATATGCCTTAGCATGATTTCCAAGAGGATCTGCTCCGTGACCTTGCCAGGCACAGAGGTGAGGCTGACTGGCCTGTAGTTCCTCAGGTCTTCCTTTCTCCCTTTTTAAAAATGGGGGTCATGTTTCCCCTTTTCCAGTCAGTGGGAACTTCACCAGACTGCCATAACGTCTCAAATATGATGGATAATGTCTTGGCAACTTCATCTGCCAGTTCCCCCAGGACCCATGGATGCATCTCACCAGGTCCTACAGACTTGTGCACCTTGAGGTTCCTTAGATGGTCTCAAACTGATCTTCTTCTACAGTGGGCAGTTCTTTATTCTCTCAGTCCCTGCTTTTGTTGTCTGCAACTTGCACATGCCAGTGAAGAGTGATTCAAGAAAGTCATTGAAGTGTAAATGCCCTTTTCCAGTCACACTTCTTTTTGTAGAACAGCAAGGATGAAGGGGATTAATCAATTTTCACTCTTTCTCTCCCTGCTTGTTTTCCCTTCCTGCAGTATCCGGTCCTTGGAGTTCTGGTTCAACCACCTCTACAACCATGAAGGTAAGAGCCTGTGGGCTGTGGGGTGCAGTGGGGGCCACATTCTGCACAACCTAGAGCACAGGAGGGACATGCAATTTTCTTTTTGGTCTCTCAGCCTAAGCTGCTTCCCTTTTCTCTGAGCTGAAGGACTAGACTATATACAGTCCCAGTGTGCCAGGGCAGTCCCAGGTAGAAGTCCAAGCTCCATGTAGCTCCCTCCATCTGAGCCTGGCCAGCCATGTCCTTCCCAGCTGCTACTAGTACCCAAGGCTATCACCTGCAATTCAGATCACTCAGTCTACCTGCAGGAGGCCAGATCTAACCCTCCCCAAATCTCTGTGTTTCCTGCCCAGTGCCTGAGAGCTTTGCACGGCTGGAGATGTGCACGCTTAGCTGAAACCCTTCAGGCATGGGAAATGGAAAGAAATGGAAAGGAAAACCTCCTGACAAACAAAAACCATATTTTACTGGATGTATCTGTTTTTTCAACCAGAAGTGTTTCTAGAGGGTGCTGATAACCCAGCAGCGCGAGGCAGCTGCCTGATGCCTAGAAGCAGTGTGACTAAGTGCTTATTGCGCAGTGAGACAGCCACCCTGGACCTGCTGGATCCCTTGAGAGTGCTGGTGGCTCGGGCTGGCCTCAGCCCTTCATGCACTGCAAGGGGTCCAGCCCAACGTCTTCTGGCAGGCTTGGGGGCTGGCAGCAGACATTTCCCAGGTCTGCACGTGCAGTCAGCCCTTCTCTCTGGAGCAGACAGGAGAGCAGACTTGCCTTTGTACTCAGCAGTGTGCCAAGAGAGAACATCCCGGGTTTCTGGAGCAGAAGATGACCGTCTGTTTCAAGCCATCATTAAGAGCTGAAAGCATGAGCAAAAGCTAGGGCTGTCAGGATGATTAAGGCTAGGCAAAGGGCTTGGAGATAAGGTGCAAATCCTGTCTGTGGTGTAAGTTTGTTATCTCACTGGGGTCAAATGGCCACAAATCCTGTTTGCAGCTCTCTCCCTGGCAGTGAGACCTCACAGCAAAGCTAGGGTAGGAAGGCACTGCAGATGTGGCCAAATGAAGTGAAGGATGAGTGCTGCAGGTAGAAATGCTAGTCCATTTTCTGTTAGGATCCACAGTTCAGCCCAGCCAGGTCCCTGGAAAGACTGCGTTCAGCTGTCCCTGATGCCTCTCTGTGGGGGACAGGTACTGGCCAGAGCTGCAGCTCCTTGTTCTTCTCCAGGAGGTGGGGAAGAGAATTTCAACATGTGCCAACCCTTTGATGCTCTTTATTCACACCCTACTCCCATGGTCTTTTCTGGCAGAGGTCGTCCTGGTGGACAGTCTGCCAGGCAGGTCCTGGCTGCCGGCGGGACTGCAAACAGGATCTGGGCGAGTTTGCCGAGAGCTCACAGAGCATCCGGTGCTCGCTGACGCAGTGCTGAGTCTCAGACTGCAGCCACAGCTGTAACCAAAAACTAGTGTCCAACTCCTTTCCCCACAGCTTCAGCAGCTTCTTGGTGGCTTGGCAAAGGTGGCAAGGGTCTCTCCTCTAATTCATGTCCTTTGTTCTACAGATATCATCCTGGCACACTACCTGCCGGTGGGCTTCTTGTGCCTGTCTCACAGTGTGTGCCAGCCTCTTTTCGAGGAGCTCCTGCTCCTGCTCCAGCCTCTCTCCCTGCTGCCCTTCAACCTAGACCTCCTTTTCGAGCACCACCTGATGCAGATGGGCAAAGAGCAGCAGCAGCAAAAGGAGCTGCTGCGTGTGAAGCAGGACCTGCTCCTTTCCGCACACTCCACCCTGCAGCTGATGCGGACGCGGGGCAGCAGTGAGGATCCCGATGGCTGCAGCACCGCCCTTGAAGAAGGCAAAGTGGGTGCCAGAGATGGTGACATCTCACCAGGCCACAGCCCCCAGCAAGCTATGAGTGAGAGGGTCAAGGGGGTGGGGGCCTCCTGTGGAGACGGTGACAGGGAGGAAGAGCGGAGGAAGATGCGAGAGAGTGCGTGGGAGGGGAAGAAGGACAAGCAGGCAGGCTGGTGGTACCAGCTCATGCAGAGCTCTCAGATTTACATCGAGGGCTCGGCTGAAGGCTCAAAGTTGATCCGCTATGAGAAGAAGAAGGCAGCTTTGAATACTGTGCCCAGGTCAGCGGAGACCCACAAGGCACCACCTCCCCGCGAAGGGGTGGTGGAGGGTGCAGAGTCTTGCCCCATTGCTGAGGGCACCTTGGAGGAGACACCCAAGGCTGCCACCAAGCCAAGTCCTGAAGCTGTGGAAGAGCCCTTGGAAAAGCCCCAGCAGGTACCGGCGGGCGAAGAGGTGAAGGAACGGAGCTGGCCCTTCTGGATGGGCAGCCCCCCAGACTCGGTGCTTACAGAGTTGAAGCGCAGCAAGGAGAAGGAGGCCGCGACTCAGCAGAAAGTGGGAGTAGCAGCAGCAGCCCCGCAAGAAGAGAGCAGCACCAGTGCATCAGAGGGGAGCCAGCCCATCAAGTGGGGACATTTGTTTGGGTCCAGGAAGATGCAAAAAGAGCCCAGGCAACCTAACAGGTAAGGACAGGGATGGTTTGGGGCTGTGAAGGGCTGGGTAACCTGGGGTTGTAGCAGTGCAGGTGGAAGTCAGGCAAATAGCCAACTGCTGAGCTACACCGTCATGGCACATCAGAGGCAGCATGTGAATTGAGAGGTCTGTCACCCCTGCCCTGCCCTGCCGGCCTGCCTTAATTCTTCCCACACCACCATTCCATTCAGATCCTACCTTTGCTCAATCCACCTCACAGGCTTTCCTCTTCTGCCTAAGCTCTACCACTGCCTAAACTCCCTCTCCAGGGAAAGGGCCCCTGCTGTGTGGCCCCCATCGTCACCTCATCCCTCCCAAAAATACATCCTGAGAACAGAACATGGAGCCATGTTCTGCACACAACAGGTGAGGAGGAGGCATGAAGCTGCCCAGTGTAGCTGAGACCTCTCCACACTGCCTCTCCATCCATGCTCTGACTGGAAAAGTCCAGGCCATGGTGTGTCTGCGGGATGCTGAGCCCTCCCTTCCAGTAGACAGCCCAGGGACCACAGTGCACTTTGGGCACCAAGCCAGACCCCTAAGGCTTGACCTTGCCGTGAGAGTGGCTGCTCCTTGCGCCCACGTATGCTTCCCTGCCACTACCTGCTTCTGTCTCCTCCTCGCAGGTTGCCCTCCGGCTGGCTGAACTTGGACAAGTCCGTGTTCCAGCTGGTGGCCCAGACAGTTGGAGCAAGCATGTGGCGAGAAGCAGCCCCTGAGCCACAGCCCCGCCGGCCAGAGCCAGCCGAAGCGCCCGCTGCAGCGCAGCCAGCCCGGGGGCTGTCTCCCCACCCTCCCTGGTGAGTGACACCAGGTACTGGGATGTGGTGGGTTGGGTTGGGACGGCTCTGCCTGTTGCGGTTCACCTGGCCCCCTTTATACTCGTGGACCAGGGGATGGTTCGGGCCAGTGGTGCAGCTTGTGCATCCATCCACCACAACTCTGCAGGTGATGGAGAGCAGCTGGGAAGCTGTCTGGGGAGGGAGGCAGAGAGTGTTTTCCTCGTTCCTCTGTGCCTGCAGTGGTGCCTGGACTTCAGCAGGGCGAGTGTCCTGTGGTGAGCTAACCCTTCCTCCCCTCTCTCTGCCTGCAGTGAGGTGAAAGCTCTTTGCCATCACATTGCCACTGAGCCAGGACAGCTGAGTTTCAACAAAGGGGATATCCTGCAGGTCATCTCCAAGGTGGATGGTGACTGGCTGCAGTGCAGCCTCGGCTCCGAGAAGGGACTGGTGCCCATCATGTATGTCACCCACCCAGGAGACGAGGACTATTAACGTGGCTACGAGGCCAAGCACAGTACCGTGGGCTGCTGAGGCTCCTCTGGGGAAGCCCACCCTGCCAGAGGAACAGACACAGCTTCTTGCTAGTTTCTTACCTTTCTTGCCATTACAGAATACCGTAACCGTAGGTGGTCCCTTCTTGCTCCTCCTTGTGCAGCTGCCAAAGGCCAACTCGGCCCTCAAGGTCTTCTGCAAGCTGCACCTCGTATCGCCAGGCATCACCGTGCATGCAGCCACACCGGGGACCGCCTGAGCCCCCTCCACCTCATACCATCTCCAGCACCTGTAGGCCGTGGACTCGTACATAGCAGGATCCCAAGCAGTCCCTGCCATGGCAGCGCTTCCTCGCTGCCTGGCTCAGTTTCATGCTGGAGGCTGCAGGATGCTGGCCATCCCCTCCTTGGGGTTGGCAGCAGAGTCTGCAGCCTTCAGCATCCCTGGAATAATCAGCCACAAGGGTGGCAGCACCGTGCGTTGGCAAGTTCTCTGCAAGGTTGGGCTGATGGGTTGCATTTCAGCTTGATGGGGGGCTGCAAGACATGTTCCCCCATGCTGGAGCAGCCCTCTCCTAACGTGTTGTAGTGGTGCCTGGTGGGTTGTACCGGGCCAAGTGGCCTGGCACTGCCAGGCTGCAGGGCTGGGGCCATGCCTGGCCATGGCCAGGGAAGGGGGAACGGGATACGTGTGTGTGGGGAGCAAAGGGGTGCGCGGGGTCGTGGGGAAGGCGCGTGGATGTTCAGTGTTACGTAGGTTTGGGATGGGTAGTGCCACCCTGTGTGGAGATGCGTGCTTTGGGGGGTGGCCCCATGCCCTCCACACTGAGCAGGGAGCCAGTGCCTGGAAAGCCCTGGGATGCTCAGTGGAGGGGGGCTGGAGGGGAGGGGATGAGGGCAGGGTCCCTGACTGGGCTCTAGGGATGCTCTTTGGAGTTGGGGGCAGTGCTCCGGGCAGGTAGATTGGGGGGTGCTCCCAGAGGGAGCTGGGGAGCCAGGGAGGGAGGGTGATGTTCCCCTTGGCACGGGGTTTCTGATCATGCTGAGCAGTTCCATGGGGTAAGGGGATAAGTGTGCACGAGCACAAGGGGCTGCTAGGGGTCCTAGGGTCCTCGGCAAAGGCAATGCCAGTCAACCCTTTCCTTGCCATGTTCATGCCGCCCGCTGGAGTGGGGATCTTCACCTGCCTGTCAGGTGGGGAGCAGTGTTAACAAAAGGCCATGCCAGTATTTGGTGCCTTGGCCGGGTTGACGCTGCTCACAGCATCGTGCCTGGGCTGGCTTCCCCATGGCAAGGAACCCTGCTCTTGCAAGGTTACCTCCTGCTTGTAAATTGCTTAGCAGATGTTGCACCATATTTAATTTGTATTTCCCCTTTAGAACAAGGTGTCTCGCCTTTATTTATTTCTTTATTTATGACGCATATTAATAAAAAAGGTGCTGATTGAGCTCCCTGCTGTGCAGCCTTGTCATTTCAGCACGTCCTTGGGGAGGGTCTGAGGGTTACTTGTACTGGGACACTGCACTGCAGGCTTCGTCCTGCCTCCACCACAGCCATCACCAGACCTTCAGAAGGGGATGGGTTGCCCCCAGCGATCAGACCTGTCCATTGAGGCTGGGGGGAGGCTATGTCACATCATCAGATGATGGTATGTCTCAGAGGCAGTGTTGTTTGAGGTTCCTTGTCTTTATTCCTCGTGCATGCTGGCAGGGGACCACACAGTTTTCAGACAGGGGTTCAGGCCGTTTCCGTCTGGTATGTGCTTCCCCAGGGTGCTCCAAGTGCTGTCAGTATGGTGTCCGCAGGTGAGGCCAAACTGGAACTTGTAACCCATGGGGAGCAGGAGGAAGTCCTGAGCCGCGCAGGAAGGAGGCGGTGAAGGATGGGTTGTGGGGCTGGGGCCCAGAGCCTGGCACAGCCTGGCCATGAGGCTCAGCGCGTGCAGGTTACTCACAAGGAAGAGCTGCTTGGTTTTTAAATTCAGACTTGCACAAGCGTTGGACCTCCAAGGCTGGCAGGAATGAGTCCCAAGAGCTCATCCCTTCCTTTCACACCTCAGTAGCTCCCAGGAGAAGGGAAAAGCTCTGCTGGAGGGTCCAGCCTTTGCTGCAAGGAGACCGCACTGGAGCTGGTTGCAACCATGTGGACACACGGTCTGCAGTGGTGGAGTGAGTCAAAACAGCTGAAAAAAAAATCCAGAAATGAAGCAGCGTAAGCCTCTGCCCTGGCTTGGAGAGGCACAGAGCAGCCAGGGCTTGTACATGGGCTGCTTTAATTAACCTCTCAGAGGGGCCAGTGGTCAGGGCTGTTTACAAATTGCACAAATTGTTCTTCCCACGTGCACAGACTGGCTCAAATGGGGAAGGGGACCATGTACTGGCAAGAGCCCCATGGGGTGCTGAGTCAGCCCTGGGGTGGGAGAGGGGATTTCCAGCTGCCTGTACTGCAGCCCTGACACGGGGCGGCTCACTGGGTGCCTGCTGCCAGGGCAGCCTCCGATGCAGGGGGGGTATAGTGGGGTGATTAGGGTGTCAGTGGCAGGATTTGGGGTTGTTGGTGGGGGGTTTGCAGCTGCTGAAGCGTTCTTCAGGGTCATCTGGCTAAACTCAAGCAGGTCGTGGTTGGTGGTTATCGGATAGCCTGTCGCTATCAGGAAATGGCCACAGGGCACGAAGCCGGTGAAGCCTGCGAGGCTGCAAGGCACGCAGTGATGTGTACAGGGCAGTAGCTGCCAGTGCTGCTGCTGAGGCTGGTGGCCAGGTCCTGGAGGGTCAGCTTCAGGGTGCTGATGGAGACATGGGGCCGTGAGTACCACCGGGAGCAAGTTGAGCAGGGAGAGGAGCTGTGGGGTGCTGTTCTGTCCTAGAGCTGACCCTGGTCCGAGGGTGGCTCTGCCAGCCCCCATACAGGGACCTGAGCACCCTTTGTCACAGCAGCAGAAAGGGGGGTGCTGTGGGGCACGGACGGCAATGCAGAGATGGATGGGTGCTGGCCCATGGCCTTGTGAGCACCTCCAGAGAAGATGGGAGCAGGTAAGGTGGTGCTCCCCTGGGTGCTCCCCTGAACCCAAACACAGGCACCCTTCACTAGCAAACAGCGCCTGGCCTCCTTACTGCACCAGCTCAGTAAAGTCACTTCCCAGCCTCCTGATGGCAGGCTGCCTGCCAGGGCCGGCCCCGCGTCCCCATGCCCTCCACAGGCACAGGGCAGAGCAGTCACCAGCCCCAGCCCAGTGCCCACCCTGACACCAGTGCCCACCGCAGCATCGGCGCCAACCTCACATGTCCTGAGGTGCAGAGTGAGGTCAGGGGCAGCTCTGGACCAGCAGCAAGATGCAGGGTCAGCCCTGCCTGCCTCATGTCACCCATGCAGGGTTCTGGAGCAGCAGCAGGGCCCTCCACTCCTGCTCCTTGCAGGCAGCCCTCAGCTGCTGCTCGGCAAAGATGCTCCTGGCCTCCTTGCAGATCTTGGAGCAGGTCTTAGCAAAGAAGCTCTGGGGATGAACCCCGGGAGCAGAGCATGTGGCATGTGGGAAGCAATGAGGAGCCCAGCTTCACGGCATGGGGTTTTGCTTTGGAGTGGTGGTGGGGGACTGTGGTGGGGCACGTAAAGACGTGGGGTGACAGCATGGCTGGGGGTGGATTAAGGGTGCAGTGGGACTCCAGATGTGCATGACAACCTGAGGGACATACACCAGCTGAGAGGCAGAGACCTGCTGGTGCCAAGTGTTAGGGGGACCCAGTAGGTCCCCTTGGACCTTCCCTGCCCAGATCATCAGCACCTGGCTCATCGTCAGGGCAAAGGCTGTTACCACAGCCCCTGGGTGCCTGCCAGGGCTGAAGCAATGCCAGCAGCTCTCAGAAGCTGCTGTGGGAGACTGGAAAGGGAGGAGGCTCCTGAGCACCAGCAAACTGGGGACAGGCGGGGAGAGCTGAGATGGGAAGACACGTTTGGGTGGGACTGGCAGGGAGAGGTGGGACAGGGATGTACATGGAGTCAGGACAGGCAGGACCAGGGCAAAAAGAAGTCCCTGGTGCTCTGCAGCCACAGCACAAGAGCTGTCTTCAGAGGGAGAACCCTATGGCTGAGCCAGGATGCCATGAACAGTTTCTAAGGACAGAGCTGCAAGCCATGCCAGCCAGCAAGACTCATCAAACAGACTCAGTAGCAGCCAGTATCAGATCGGCAGAAGAGCGTGGCTGTCACGACACCATGGCTGTGTGGCACCTGACAGGCAGCAAAGAAGGCACTGCATTAACACGGTGGCTTTTCAAGCCTGTAAAAGGTGAGCAGCTGGGGAAGTGTCAGTGTGGTGGGAAACGGGCTCTTGCTTTGCTGGGACTGACCCTTCTCTTGCCAGGGCTGCAGGCAGCACTGAGAGGGAGGGCAGCAGCGGGGCCGATGTCTGTGCAAGGGAGCACGGGGCACAAGTGGGAATGTGTGTGAACAAATGGAAGGCCCACATGTTTGGAGAAGGGGAGGTATTGCCTTTCCTGCCCATGCCCCTCCTGCCAGCCAGACCCCATGGTTAACCTGCCGGCATCTATCAGGCAGTGACACATCCCCAAATCCCGCACAGGGCAGGGGCTGCCAGGCAGGGGATGGGCATGCAGGTGGCTCAGACACCACTGCTTTGGGGACATCAAACTGTCTATGAGCTCATATCTACCCCTGAGAGCTTTGTGCCTGCTCAGAACAGCTGAACATCCAGCTTTCATGCTATCCCAGCTGCAGCACAGTCTGGGGACAGGCCAGCTCCCTGCATGGTCGCTGTCCCAGCCCAGGGTCACAGGAGCTGCTTCCCAGATCCCTGGCTGGTGTGACCTCATTCCTCACTGGGGTGCAGCTGGTTCCCTTTCAGTCAGAGGAAGGACAAAACTGCAGTTGTGTCACAGTCCTGGGACTCAGCACTGAAAACAGTGTCTGCCTTGCGGAGTTCCTTCTTCGGCCCCTTTATTGACTCCTTCTCTGCCTCAGCGCCCTCATCGGTACAATGAAAGCCACAAGGTTTCCTCTGAATGAACTTTAGTGGTGGCTTTCGCAGCCCAGAGCCTCTGTTTCCCCTTGCTGTGATGCTCATGGGGCAAGATCCAGTGTCTCTGCACACCAGCAGCTACCCATGGTCCATGGTGATGCCCCAGGGGAGATTTAGGCGAGGACTGGCAAGCCAGGTGCTGCTTCTGGAGAGCATCGTGCAGGGGAATAGCACATGTGGGTGGAAGCACCAATTTCCAGCTGTAGGCAGGAGGCTGGGAGCAGGCAGGAGCTGTTTCTCCAACGTGTAGCCCCAGCGATGAGGACCTCGTTTTACAAGAGGGATGTAAACCCCTGTGGACCACAGATACACCTTTGAGAACGGGAATCCCAACCAAAAGGAAGAAGCAAGGTATAGTACTGCTGTTGGCCTCCAAGCATCCCGATGGCTCGTTTGCAACACCAGGCAGAAGCCAGCAAGGCATCGGTGTGTGGCTGCTCCACATGTGCCACAAGGTCAGTGAGGAAGATGAGGAACCCAGCTCTGTGCAGGATGGGCTGAGCACGTTCTCAGGAAAGGGCTGCTCGCTGGTGACAACCACAAGATGCTTTGCTTCCATGGCCCTGCGTAATCACCAAAGATTGAAAAGTCCAGTGGCATCTTGTTCAGCTTCAGAAAGGGGAAGTGCATGAAATGGGGGAACTTGGATAAAATAAAACTAAAAGGAGCAGCAGGAACACAATGCCAGCAAGCCTGCAAATATTTAAGTCAGCCTTTCAGTACTCTTGGTACCAAAAGATAGAGAGGAACCAGCAGGGATAACCACCAGGACCAGAGGTTATTCAAAACTGAGAGGCCCCTTCAAAGAGCTGAAGTCATGTCTAGATGACAAAAAAATAGTATCAGGCAAGTAAGATGTAAAAGCTCAACAAGGCAAATAGAAAAGAGAGCAAAGAACAGTCTGTGGAAGCAGCCAGCAGTCCTTTTTGCAAACACTTCAAGAGCTTCCAACCTGCTACCAGGTCGGTAGGGTTGATAGGAGAGCATGTCCTCCCAGCAGAGGAGTGATGTCCCCCAGGGTGGCAAGACTGCTGCGGAACACAGCCCAAATGCCAGGGCACGGCAAGGTTTGTGGCAAAACGGGACAAGTGTGTGGCAGCGTGCCTGGACCCTGGCATCAGAGCAGGACGCGGCTCCCAATCCGCACCCCTCTGAAGTCCACCCTTCCCCATCGTCCTGGCTGTGCCAGATCTGCCGGGCGCCCTCTGTGATGGGGTCATGCGGGGCAGGGGGACCTGCCAAACCAGGGAGCCCGGGGACACCTACATCCTGTCTTGTTGCAAACAAGGCAAAGCTGTCTTTGTGGCTTTGAGATTGCCTCGTGTGACCGGAATACATAGCTGCCAGACTTGCTGGGGAAGGTGGCACCAGCTTGCAACATCCCTGCATCCTCTGCAAGAGCCTGGGTTATGCCCAAGGCCTGATTTTTCCGGTGTGGAGCAAGGGGAAGTGTGAAGAGTAAGAAAGCAAGAGGCCTTCCTGGCAATTGCTTGGGCCACACTTCCTCTATGGCTTTTGAGGTTTCAGAAGTGGTTTTGGAGATGCCATGCAGTGTTAACACAGGACGTGACAAATGTGCTGGGAGCGGTGCACAGAGGAATAGGGAATGTGATTTTTTTTTTTTTTAGTCTTTGGAATTTTTTTTTTTTAGTCTGTGGAATTTCCCTACTCATTTTCCAAAGATCCTCCAAATGAGGAACCTATTTCTACTGATGTGGGTTGCTTTCACAGCCCTTTAATTATTTCTTTAAAGAGGAGTGGTTGCTTCCCCCCACCTCACAAACCTCCCGCACAAGGTGGAGCACAGTTCCCCCCCAGTCCCCACCCTGGGATCCCCCCCAGGATGTACCCTGCTGCGATATGGGGTCCTGACCACACACTTGCAGGCCCAGGGCTCTTCTGCCAGGGGACGTGTGTTTGGGTACAGCAAACTCTCTATGGGTGAGCTTCATGTCTGGGTGAAGGAAACAAAAAGGTATGTTCCCGGGGGACACACACTAGCTCTGTGGCAGGAGAAAAATGAAACACAGACAGAGGAGAAGTGGCTGAGGCTGCCCTTCTGAGCCAGGAGGGCACAAGGGCAGTGCCCGGGCAGACTCCACCTCCTTCCCTGAGAGGTAAAAGACTGATGGAGTTCCTGCTCTCAAGCACCATCATTGCAAAAAAAAAAAAAAAAATTAAAAAAAAAAAATTTAAAACAAGACTTATTACACATTTTGCTCAGGGTAAAATTTTTGTGGTGGCTGCGGAGAGTGTGTGGAGAGGGCCACCCCGTGCTGGCCTGCCCAGTGCTGCTGAATGAAGGTGTTTCAGGGTGGGCAAATCAAATGAGGGATGTGTAAATCAAACGAAGGACGTGCTTCAGCAGAAAGCAGAGCCTGACCCCAGGCATGGGAGTATGGAGCCCTGCTGAAGAGCACTATAAAGACGAAGGCCATTGCAAGGGGCGGCCGCCCTGCTGCGGAGCCTCAGAAGGTATTTTGGGGCTTGTTTTTCTCCCAGCTGTGTGTTTCAGCTGGCACACGAGCCAAGCACACCCAGCGAGGGCTGCTGGGAGGCTGGGGAGGCTGAAGGAGCACAAAGTCATCAAGTTCTGCCCCGAGCCACCTCTGAAGGTCGGGTCTGCTGCCGTGGCCGGCGCCACCAGCCTCCAGCCACACACACAAGCTCACCAGCAGCCCCTTCCCTGCCCACTGCTGTGCCTGTGACACCTTCTCACCCCTTCATGGCCATTCCCACTCCCAGCATGCGTTGGCTACACAACCTGCCATAACACTTGGGCTACAGTCCTGGGGCTCTCATCCGCTTGTTCCCGAGCATCTGCTCTCAGCCCAGTCTTGAGTACCGAGCCATTTCTGCCAAAACCTTGGCTTTTCTGCCCATGGTGTGCACTGCCAGGTAATTAAGATCCTTTATATCATGGTCCTTATTAAGCAGTACCAAGGTGAGGGTTGTCCTGACGTAGTGTCTGCTTGACTTTTCCGTGTTGGTATGGAAGTTGCGTCTTCCTGCAAAACCCCAGTTATGAACCAGCACAGCTCACACATCCTTCTGGGACCGCTGGGATCTTACCAGGAGAGGAGGTAAGCCAGCTTTTGTGTCCAGTAGCTGCTCCTGCCAGAAAACCTGAAAACTGTGATTGTCAGACAAGAGATGGAGAGCAGTAAGATTGCAAAAGGGGTGTGAAGCTGCCCTGGTACACAGAAGAGAAGAATGAAAGTGGTGCTGACACTGGTGGAGGTTCCCTTTCCAATGAGGAAGCCTCTTGCACCAGATGTGATTTCTCTGGGTGGCTGTTTCCTTTCTGCGCTTGCACCTCTTACAGTCAGACGGGTGCGCGGTGAGGCAGCTGGCGGGGCTCAGACCTCAGTCCTGTCCCGGCACCGTAAGCAACCATGGCCCTTCAATGGATATTTCTCCTGCTCCTCGCACCTCTGCTAGCAGCACGGGGGCAGGAAAAGCCGGACCTCGACTTGTCTGCAGAGCCCCAGGAAGCAGGTAAGAGGTGCTCGCTCCTCTCCCCTCAGGAGAAGGTTTTGCTGCTCTCCTGCGGCAGGGATGCTGTGTGTCTTCAATGCACGCAGCGTGCAGTAGCTTTGTCAGAGAGGACTGGAGCTGATGTCCATACCAGGGCCCAAGACGCTCAGGTATCAGTCGGGTTGCAGTGGGATGAAGCTCAGTTTGGGGATGGAAGGTGGCAGATCTCAGTGTGCTGCGAAAGCCTCTGCAGATCATTCCTCCATGGAGTGAGCAGTGTCCCTGGGAGCACGAGGTGGCTGCTTTGCACAGTGTGTGGATGCCATATCCCTGCTACAGTGGAGATGGGTGCTGGTGCCCAGCAAAGACCTGAGAAGCTGTGAGCTGAGCCCCTGTGCGTCCAGGAGACCTTGGGGGACAGGAGTTACGATGTGCGAGGATTGTTCTTTGGCAGGCTTCCTTGGTGCTGGAAGGCCAGGGCACTCCCAGGGCTTTGCTGGGCTCTTCCGACGCAGGCTGTACACTTTCATTGCAGCAGAGTCAGTTAGCAGGTATCTGTAGTCTCACATGTTATCTGGCCTCCCGGGAGGCTGGTGAATCCCTCCAGCTCGGCACTGCTTGGGGTTCAAGCTATGGTCCAGGGACGGTGACCTTGCATTGCTCTGCATCTGTCTTAATTGGAGTATTTCTTTAAAATAACCTTGCTGGAGCTAGATGATGAAAATCATTACACTAGCGTCTACTCATGTCGTCCTGACCGGCTGCAGGGATGTGTCTGGGCTGACACAGGCTAGAGAAAATCCTGTTGATTCAGGACTCTGATTGTGACAGAGGCCAGGTAATGTGACCAGGGTCTTTAGTTGCTGATATGATGTGACAGCAGCATCTGTACTGTGTGACATGGGCCACAAGAGCCCATTCCCAGGGGAAACATGTCCCTGTGGTTGCAGGGAGTGTGAGCGCAATGCACTGTTACTCAAAAATCACGGGCTAAGCCCAAGACAGAGGATATCCTCCAGTCCAGAGTGACTTCCCCTTGCCCAGATCCCCACTGAAGATGTCCTCCCAGGCCAGCATGTACCACCATGCCCAGGCGTTGTGTGGATTTCCAGCTTGGTGCATGGTAAGGTCAGGACCTGGCCATGCCATGTGCGGTGGGACATAGTGGAGACCTGGTGGCCAGCAGACCCTTGATGCGCTCTGCACCCAGCCATCTCTGGAGCAGTCTGGGGCTGTCTGCAGCAGAGACGATATTGCTGAGTTTGCATCTTGGTGTTTTTGAAAAGAGGAACCAAGACAAAAACATGTCAGCTGCACGCAGGCAGCCCTGCCTGCATCCTCAGCATGTGGGCTTATTCCATCCCAGGACCCGTGCCAAGGTCCCCACCTGATGGATCAAGAGCCTTCTCTCACTGAGTTACAGGACAAGGGGGATGGCCAGGATGGGGCTGAGAGTCCCTCCCATCCCCGTTAGGGTGGAATGGGTCTCTGTGAGGCAGACAGCGGCAGTGGGACAGGGTAAAGCTGTTGGGCAGAGATGGGGGACATGGGGACAGGGCATGAGCCAAGAGTCCCCTTTCCCAGGGGTCCCTGAGCATCTCCCATGACCCTGGCAAATGTAGGGTACCATTGAGAAGGTGAAACGTCCCAGTGTGGACAGTGGACAAGCTGCTCCCACTGCACATTGCTGTCCCCTTCCCAGCACCCTGGTCCCCTCACAGTGCATGGCTGACCCCTTTCAGTAGGGCTCCTGCACACCGAAATCACTGGGCCAGCTTCCCCAGCTTGCCCTGTCCCTCACACCAAGAACTGACCGCCGGCAGCACCGGTTCCTGAAAAGTCGCCGGGGAAAGGCTGTGGGCCACTGGCCGGCAGTCATTGAGGAAATGAGGTAAGATGGCAGAGCTGCGTCCTGGGCAGGAGGTGAGGGCACGTGGCGGCGGTGCTGGGAGCCTGGGGAAAAGCAGAGTGACTGCAGGCAGAGGATGTGGTCGGTGTGTGTGGTGCACGAGTGAACCAGCACGGCACTGCGGCTCTGCTCACCCCGTCACGGTGGCATCCTGCACTGAGCAGCGTGCATTGTCTCATTGTCCTATTGTCACCTTATCGTCTTGCTGTGCTGTTCTTATTGGGTTTTTTTTCTGCCCTGAAATGCCCCACCTATACAAAACCTCATCCCCTTACAGTCCCTGAGGAGGTGGTGGGAAGGTTCTAGGGGATGTTTTGCCTGCAGAGGCAGGGTCCGTGATCCAGGCTGGCCCTGGCCACTTTCCCATCAGCTTTGCTTGACACAATGCAGTGATTTAGTAGCAGCTGACAAGGAGCCCTAACTAGGAGCGTAGCTGCAGTGCCTGGTGGGTGGGAGACTCCTGGATAAAATAAGGCCACGCTCGAACGAAAAAGTTCTGCGTTAGTGGGACTCAAATTCTGAACAGTGCCTGGAGTAAATCCTGTGGGGAACACAAACACTAGCTAAGAGATGCTGCAGAGGGGGGCTGGACGTCCTTTTGTCTGTGATCTGCATGCTCCACCGTGCTGCCACTTGCCTTTACCAGAGTACAGACTCAGGAAACAAGTGTTTTGCCTCCTGTTCTCAAAACCCTCTCAGATGCCCTTTTGCATGGCAGAGCAGTGCAGGTTAAAGCACTGTCCTTTCCCTGCTCTTCCTGCTGTGCCTTGCTCAGCGACCTGCTTTGAAGCATCCTTGCCCCCCGGTCTCTCTACCCCTTCCCCACCTTTGCTCTGCCCATTGCTCTTGACGATTCACTCGGTGGCTTTAGTTGCTAGAGGTGAGCACAGAGATGCTTTAAGACCCATGCATGTCTTCTCAGTGGCTTGCAACACCACTCTCCACTGGTGGAAACACAGACCGTTGGGTGGTTGCTCTTCTTAGCTCCCCTCAGCAAGCACATGGCATCCAGCGCAGCGATGCTCCAGCGCGCTTTGCTGTCACCTCTGTCAGCCGCCCAGCTGCCGTGGGAAAAGGGTTGAACTTTGCCTGCTGCTTCTTAGATTTCACCTTGCCTTTTATTCTTCATGTACGAGATAATACAATGTCAGAAAGTACATCTTTTGCGGGTAAGCAAAGGGCTGAACTCAGGAGCCTGACCTGAATTGCCAGCACAGCTATTTCTCTTTTCTCCTGATCCTCCCTGACATCTGCTTCTGGGGCATGCCGGGGCTTTGTTTTGCCTGCCAGACTCTTTTAACTCCTGTGCAGCAGGGACAGGCAGTCCAGATATTTCTGTAAATTGCTTTCTATATTCATGAGTATTAGACAATAATGAAAAAGAGCGTATTAATTTAATAGCATCAGCTGAAGAAAAACATAACAGCTAATCTCTGTATGAGGCAAATAGACTAATCTTTTGTTACCACTCCTGCCTAGGCACTCAGCATTCTCCATTTTGCAGAGAACGCACATTTGCATGTTGTAAGAGGTGCCTGTTTGGTCACAGGTGCACCATATTTTCCATGCTGAAATTTCACTTGTCTTAGCCCCTTTCCTATAGTTGAGGGTGGAGAGCCTGTGGGCGGCTATCTGCATACCGTGATACCGGGTAAAAACAGTGTTTGATGACGGTTTCTTTTCTCTTCCGGAGGCTGTTGGTATCTACAGGGCTAGAAGCTGAGTCTTTCTTTCCACTTTCCTTCTGAGCACCCTTCTGTCACTGTCAGTGCCCAGTCCCCTTGCGCACCAGCACATGCATCCATCTCCTTTGCACAAGCTGTGAGCTCCAGCCTGATGGAGATCCAACACCGTCTGACTCACATGTGCCACGTGGCTTCCCATGGCCACAACCAAAGCACACAAACAGCCACCCTGGGAGCTCTTTTCCCGTGGCAAATGTGTCCTGGTTTCAGCTGGGATGGAGCTAATTTTCTTCTCAGGTTACCACTGTGTTTTGGATTTAGTATGGGATTTGGTACATGAAGAATATGGAATGATTGGGGAAGGAGTGCAAGAAGGGCGAGGACAGAGGTGTCCCCCCAGCATCTCGACTGCACCAGCAGTCATGGATTAGTTTCTCCCAGTGAGTCTCATGTGGTAATCACAGACCTGCTAGGTTTGGGGTTACTGGAAGAAGTGAAGTTGAATTGTATTGTATTCAGCAACGTTTTTGAGACAAAACCTCACATGGACTGATGGTGTCTTCTCTTCCTCCTTTTGTGGGGAACCGGAGACTTCTAGGCTTTACCCTCATGCAGTCATTAGAAATGCTTCCAGGAAGGGCTCTGAGCGGCTGCAGATGCCTGAACGCAGACAGCGTCGGTGCTGCGACACCCTGTGTGCCTTCGGCTCCTCTGCAGCAGCAGGAGGCGAGCGCCGGAGGGGCTGCAACAGCACAGACACTGCTAGCAGGATGCTCCACGTACGGGAGGTGAACAGGATTTGGCAGCCCCCCAACCTCCCTTTGCAAAGCAAGCAAGCTCCTTTTGTCCTACCCAGGTCTTCGCCAGACAGCATTAATTCCCAGGCTGATTTCTGAGGCTGGTGCTCTCCCCTACAGCAACGCTCTCCAGGCTCTGGCTCCTCTGAGGGAGGGGGATGAGCTGAGGGCTCTGCCTGCTTTTTCTGGTCTCTCCCACCCCAACCTCGGGCTCTGCCCAGCCTGTATCAGACCCCTCCTGCCCCGCACGTGAGCACGACAGGGCCAAATCTGGCAGACCAAAGCGCACAGGGAAGCCTGTGGGGAAGAAAAAAGGGGCCCAAGTGCCCACCCCGACAGCTCAGAGGGCTCGGAAAGGAAAGGACGAGTTGCAGAGGACAGGTATCCCGCTGGTGCTTGCAAGGGGCTCCGTGGGCAGAGCCAGGTACAAGGAGGGAGCGAGAGGCTTTGCCTGCGGGACTGCTCACCGGTGCAGTCCTTGTGCCCGAAGGGCAGACGTGGCCACCGACACACTGCTGGCACACGTGTGGTCTTCACAGAAGTGCGTTTCAGCTGTCTGCCCTTGCCTGATGCCACACTGGAAACCACGCTGGATTGCAGCAGCATCCCACCACCCCCTCCTAGCAGATGCTGAGAGAAGGACTGAGGAAGCCATAGAGTAAAACTGCACCTTTGCCAGGCCCTTTTCACACGGAAAAAAAAAGGAAAAGGGAAAAGATTCTGACATCTCTGGCAAAGGATTAGTGTTGATAAATGCCCCAGTTTAAGATAAGTGATTCACTAGAGTCCTGATGACGGAGGCCAGCCTAGTCAGAAACGTGTGGCTGTTGTGCCAGCTCCACCCAAGGGATCCCTTCACACCCAGCTTCCAGCCACACAGCACCTATTGTACTTCTGTGAACCACCCATGACTAAGGGAAAGGCTGAATCAATCCTAAGTTCCTGTCAACAATAATTAGTTCATTTGTGGTTGTTATCAGCAGCAAATGCCTTGGCTTACACGAAGGGCACTCAAAGTTTTGGTGCAAGGCTCAGGGAGGGCTGGGAGCAAGGCAGAGCTCCGGCGTGCAGCTGCAGCCACCCCTGCCAGCAGTGCGGTGGTGTTCGTAGGAAGGCACTGTCCCAGATATCTCTCGAAATCTGCACCTGTGTCAGCAGGTTGCACACGAAGGAGAATTTATCTTTCCCTCCTCATTTCCTGCCCGGCGGGTTGCCATGTCCTTTGCTGTCAGTGGGTTTTGTGTCACTGCGGAGACCGTAACAGCTACCAGGAGGTACAGAAGCTCTTAGAAAAGAAAAAGCAACCAGTCCCCTTTGCATTGAAGGTCGAGACTGGGGCTGTCTCCACTGGAGAGGTTTCATTCTCTTAATCTGCTTCTTGCTTGAGGTCAGGCCCCACAAACCTCTTTTCAAGCAACGATTATTCACGTTTCTGCTATGACTCTGAGCTGGAAGGATCCCCATCGATGAATAAACTTTGTACAGGCAAGATTTTGGATGCTGAAATGCAAAATGAAACACTGGACGTGCCTTCACAAGTAACTTACACCTGCCTGAAATAATTACTGCTCAGTTTGCCAGTCTGGTAGGATTTTATTCCATTTATTTGGCAGGGGCTTTATTCTGGCTGAGATGATGCAGCTATTGTGGGTTTTTGGCCTGCCGCAGGAGGAGTGCAGAGCCGTCGCGGTTTTGGGGTGGGTCCTAGTGCCATTAGGATGCGTTGGGAAGCTGTGCAAACTGTGCCTGCCTGGCTGCACCCCAGTAACTGTGGAGAATGTTTGGGTACTTACAGCTGAATTTGTTCGATGAAGAAAGCTCATAGAGAGATACATTTCTTACTGCGTCAAAATGGGTATCTGGACAGAGGGTAGAGCCTCAAATACAGACATATAGAGGCACTCCAGTCTAGAAACAAATGGAAAATGAAGATTTACTTCCATCAATTACCCACTCTACCCGCGGGTAACCCTCCTGCACTGCCCCAGAGGGTGCAAGGAGGGTGAATGCACTCGGGGCCTGGGGCCTCATCCTGGCAGGTGCTCCTCTCTGCCACCCTTCTGAAGTGAGGGGGACCAGCCTCACTCACCCTCGAGGACACTGCCGCAGCCCGGTGATCCTCAGGGCTCTCCCTCATCTCCTTTGCACACAGGGAGATGTAAAGCTCCCTCCGAGTGGGACCCCAACCTGCGGTTCACCCCAAACCAGAGCAGCTATGACTTGAACGATTTGGTGCAACTGAGCTGTGATGGGGAGTATGTGCCCTCGGTCCCCCAGATCAGATGCATTTCCAAAGGGACCCAGACCTTCTGGAACAGAGTTGCCACCTGCAAGGGTAAGCACAGCCCAGCACCACGCTGGTTCTGGGGTCCTGAGCTGGCGTCAGACTGGATGACATGGTCGTGCTTTGGCCTCACCTGGGTGACAGTCCGGGAACAGGAGACCTGGATGCCACAGCTTTCCCCCATGTCTTGGCAGTGCCAGGGCACCTTCTGTCTCAGCACCGTGCTGCGAGGAGCTGGTGGTCTGTGCTCCTGGGGAGGGGTCCAAAGGCAGGAACCCTTCCTGGCCAGCGTCCCCCGTCTCCACATGGAGAGCTGTAGGTGTGAAGCTGAGAGAAGGAGGAATAGCCAGAGGGGTTCAGCTTGAGGCTTTGGCACTTTGCTCTGCTAGCTTCCCTGAGAAGCTTCCCTGGGGTTTGGGTGAGCTCTGGTGGGGACGTTGTCACTGCTGGTGTGCTCACCTGGGCGTGAAGAGGGCCAAGAGAATGGGGTCTCAGCCCATGGTGGAACCCAGGGGAGCCTTGGGAGTCCTGGAGAGAGCGGTGATGACAAGCCCTGCGCCCCTGAACAGTACCTGGGCACATGGTGGGAGTAGAGGGACTCTTGTGTGAGTCAGGTTGAGTGGTCAGAGTCATGGGAGGAGAGAGCTATCCCAAGCCTCCCCTTTCCACCTCCCAAAACCACTCCTCACTGAATTTTACCTCTGAGAAATATGCAAAAGGCCTGCTTGGTGGGACCCAAGACTCCAGATGACACCACTTTGTGGGAATTACAAAAAGAATGAAGTGACTCTGAGCTGCAACGATGGTTTTCAGCCATCCCTCACCCATGTCAAATGTGCAGGGAGAGCTGAGCCATTGAACTATTCTGGTTCTCTAAATGGAGGTGTGTGGCTGGGGAGGAAAAGCAGTGATGTCTGGACCCACATTGAGGGGAACATAGTGTGCATTGGTAAGTAGAGTGTCAGGAGGTGCCTCTTGGGGAGCTCTGTGGTCAAATCCTGCCCCATTCATCCATCTTGGAGCTTCCACCATCACCCCTGTGCCCAGGGATGCACTTCCAGTGCCTGATCTGGGCCACTCAGATCTCCCTGATTTTGATACCTGAGACCATTTGCCCACTGAATTCGGGCACATCCTTGTCCACCATTCACGTGGGCAAGCCCCAGCCCCGACTCACTCACTCACGAGGAGACCACCATCCCAACAAGCCTTGCTGAGAGGTCACATCCTGGCAGATGGATGTATCACCTCTCTTCTCCCTTCAGGAACTGGAGGGATTGCTGGAGATCGCTGATACCCCACCGCATACCCTTAACCCTCCTTGAAACCTCCCACCCTGACCAACACTCGTTTTCACTTCTACCAGAAATGTGCCAAAGACCTCGCTGGGGCCAAGGAATCCAGCTGGTACCAGACCAGCAGAAGTACAAGAAGAATGAAGAAGTGATGCTGAGCTGCCCTGAGGGTTTCCAGCCATCCTTCACCGATGTCAAATGTACAGGAAAAGTCCTGTCCAGCAGCAGCAGCAGGGGCCCTGTCTACAGAGAAGCTTGGAGTGGAAGGGACAGCAGAGGCATATGGATCAGCATTCAGTCCAGGGTGGAGTGTGTCGGTAAGGGAGGCATCAGGTACTCTCCTGGCTGCCCTCCGCTGCCCTTCCTGAGCAGGCGAAGGCAGGCTGTGCGTGCACAGGAGGTTTCAGGCTCTCTGCCTCCCTGGGGAAATGGTAGATGCTGCTGAAGGCCATGTTGGTGCAGCCCATGAGCCTTCCCTGTGCTCGCCCTGGGGCTCCAGTGCAGCCTTGGTGGGCAAGGGTCTGGTGCTAGTCTCAGTCCCTGGGGGTTCTGACGAGAAGGGGCTTTGGGATCAAGGTGAGGGGCAGTGGTCAGAGCTTCCCACGCCAAGCTGGGGCAAGGAGCCTGGTGTGCAGGGCTCCAGACAGTGTTTCAGTGGGTGGGAGGTTCCTGGTGGAGATGTGCCAAGTGTGAAGCCCTGCAGATGTGTACCAGGGCCTGAGGCAGGATCCAGGACCACCACCAAGTTGCCCACAGAGTTGCTATGATCCTTGCTGCTCCTCCAGGTACCACCCTAGAGGACACAGGTCTACTTGTCCCCCTGCCTGCCCACACAGATGAGGGACCCTTGGACCATCTCCTGCAGTCCCAGGAGTTGGAGTGAAGGGGACTGAAGGAGTCCCCCCTTGGCACTGGGGCTGGAGGCTCTGGGGGATGCATCTGGAGGAAGAGTAATGCCCCTCTCAAGTGGTGGGGATGTGGGGCTGCCCCAGGCAGGGATAGAGCTATGCTGAGGGTGGGGATGGCCATGTGTGGGTGGCCCATTACTTAGGGGAGGTAGACAAGGAGAGACAATGTGGGAATCTCTCTGCTTGAGGCTGTGGGAGATGGCTGAGTCTCCTTGGACAGAAGTGGGTGGATGAAGGAGGTTCATGGATGAATGGTCCTTCACTCTTTAAGTGCACAAACGCACCTTGCCTACTGATAACGTCCTGGCAGATGGATGTGTCACCATCCCTCTTCCCTTCAGGGGCTGAGTGGATCACTGGGGTTTTCCAACCTACCACCTAACCATGCCCTACCTCATCACCTCCCACCCCAACTAACACTCATTTTCAGCTCCACGAGAAACGTGCCAAAGACCCTTGTGGGATTCAAGACTCCGTCTTGCACCAGACGAGAGGAATTACAAGAAGAACAAGGAAGTGATGCTGAGCTGTCCTGAGGGTTTCCAGCCATCCTTCACCTATGTCAAATGTTCGCATAAAGGCTACCCCATAAGTTATGGGAAACCTGTATACACAGATCTATGGTTAGGAAGGGACAGCGGAGGTGACTGGATCCACATTGAGTCCAGTGTGGAGTGCATTGGTAAGGGAGGCATCAGGAGCTCTCTCCTGCCTACACCACTTTCCCTCAACCTGAATGACTGCTGATATCCCATCAGCTACCCTGACCCAGCTTGTCACCTCCCACCCCAACTAACACCCACTTTCACCTCTTCCAGAAACGTGCCAAAGACCCTGGTGGGACCCAAGCCTCCGGCTGGAACCAGACCAGGAGAACTACAAGGAGAATGAGGAAGTGACGCTGATCTGTCCTGAGGGTTTCCAGCCATCCTTCACCCATGTCAAATGTTCACATAAAAGCCAGGACATCGGTTATGGGAAACCTGTATACACAGATCTATGGTTGGGAAGGGACAGCAGAGATGACTGGACCCACATTGAGTCCAGTGTGGAGTGCATTGGTAAGGGAGGCATCAGGAGCAGGATGGTTCTTTGCAGGGGCAGGATGCTGGGAATGTGTCTGGGTGATAGTCAGCATGAGAGGCTCATAGTTTTCCTCGGGGCCAGTGCTGTGAGGTTTGCTGACTGGGGAAGCAGCACCTGCAAGACCAGGATGAAATGTGTCTCACTGTGCTCTCCACAGCACCAAAGGATGTCTGCAGCCACACAGCTCAGAGGGTGTGAGGGCAGAAGGACCTCTTTGTTGTGCCTTGTGAGCTATGGTGTAGCCCAGGTGGGGACACCCTGTCCTGCGCTTAAATCTCTTGCCCTTGCCATGTCCTGATCTCTGAATGAATGGGGGCAGTTATCTCACTGGGGGCATTCTCCCAAAAGGTGACATGCAGCTTCTGAGAAAACCATGACCCCAAACTCCTCCTGATCCCCTACCAGAGAGCTGAAGTGACCACTGTCAGCCTCTCACTTTCCCTCCCACCTGACTGGCTGGGGAGCAGGGCTGTCTGACTGCAGCACCCTTGCAAGGCTGGGAGGGGAAGGGAAGGGAGTGACCCTCTTGCAACGTTTCCTTCACAGAGATCTTCCAGGTTTTGCCCGGGACTTTGGAGGTTTCCAGCACCAGCATCAAACTCAACTGGACCTGCAGAGTCCCTGA
>WHYT01015781.1:105287-116153 GCA_009806455.1 Tetrax tetrax
GTGCCAAAGACCTCGCTGGGGCCAAGGAATCCAGCTGGTACCAGACCAGCAGAAGTACAAGAAGAATGAAGAAGTGATGCTGAGCTGCCCTGAGGGTTTCCAGCCATCCTTCACCGATGTCAAATGTACAGGAAAAGTCCTGTCCAGCAGCAGCAGCAGGGGCCCTGTCTACAGAGAAGCTTGGAGTGGAAGGGACAGCAGAGGCATATGGATCAGCATTCAGTCCAGGGTGGAGTGTGTCGGTAAGGGAGGCATCAGGTACTCTCCTGGCTGCCCTCCACTGCCCTTCCTGAGCAGGCGAAGGCAGGCTGTGCGTGCACAGGAGGTTTCAGGCTCTCTGCCTCCCTGGGGAAATGGTAGATGCTGCTGAAGGCCATGTTGGTGCAGCCCATGAGCCTTCCCTGTGCTCGCCCTGGGGCTCCAGTGCAGCCTTGGTGGGCAAGGGTCTGGTGCCAGTCTCAGTCCCTGGGGGTTCTGACGAGAAGGGGCTTTGGGATCAAGGTGAGGGGCAGTGGTCAGAGCTTCCCTTGCCAAGCTGGGGCAAGGAGCCTGGTGTGCAGGGCTCCAGACAGTGTTTCATGTGTGGGAGGTTCCTGGTGCAGGTGTGCGGGTGTCAGGAGGGTCCCCAAGGGCTTCTGACAGGAGCACGTACAGAGACGACTGGGGCTACAGTGCTGTAGATCTGACAGGCATTTGTGGCACAGGTGGCCAACAGCATTACGTCAGAATCTGGGGGATCACGAGACTCAGCTCTCTGTGTCCTCTTGTCCCATGCAGGCAGGGCAAAGGTCTCACTCACCTCTGCCTCCTGTGCTGGTCTCCTCTCCCACTCTCTGCTTCACACAGTCACGGCATCAGCCAGCTTTTGGGCTCAGGCTTTATTGCCTTCTCAGGAGGACTCTGTGAGGGACAAACAGGGCACCAGGGTCAAATGCTGGTCCATCAGTTTTTGTGCAGGCTTTGTGCACAGTACAAGCCCCTCATGGGTCTCCCCAATCCATGGAGCTCCAGTTCCTCCCGGCCTTTCCCGGGAGGCTTGGGGTAAGCAGCACGAGGTCCTTCTCGTCCTCATCCCCTTGCCAGAGATATGGTGCAGGAGGGCTGCTCTGTATGGTGTCCTGGAGCTCCTTTGGCCTCCTGTGCCAGGGAAGGGGATCACTCCCTCCATTCCCTGGCATGCCCTGTGGGGCCACCCCTTGCCCTGCTAACACCTTCCCATCTTGTTGGTGCAGAGCAATGCCAGAAGCCCCCGTGGGACACCAAGTTTATCTTTGACCAAGAAAAAGCGACCTTCAACCTAAATGAAGTGATGAAGCTGAGATGCCCTGAGGGGCACTGGCCTCCCCCCATGGAGATCAAATGTGTGAAGCTGAACCCAAGGGAAGGGTCCACGATTCCACGCAGCGGCTGGTTTGTGAGGAATGGCACAAGCCACTGGCACCCTATGGAGAGTAACTTGACCTGTTTGGGTAAGTGAGCACTCTCCAAGTGCTCCCAGTCTATTCTTCGCAGACAGAGAGAGCAGTTCTGCATGTGTCCCACAGCCTTAGTGCCCTGTGCTTGGGGTGGTCAGGCCGTGTGGCATGGGCATTCACTCCAGAGAAAACTGCAGCTGGTGCATCCCAGGTTTGTGTCTGCGCTGTTGGCAGCTGGGGCACTCTGCACAGCGACAAGGGCGACAAATCCTCACCGCTGTCCATAGCGCCTCAGACAGCGTGCCCAGACCAGCCTGATGGATCTGACTGAAGAAGAGCGCGACAGCCCAGATGCAGAGCCCTACTTTGGCTGCTGGATTTGTTGGCTAAGTAGTTGCTGGTATGAAAGGGTTGCCGCTGCAGAGAGGCCACAAGTACTTGCCCTTACCCTCCCACGGTTACTGCAGCACCCAGAGTAGCCCTGGGAATGGTCCAGGGCCAGAGGAAGGTGCAGGCAGTGGCTTAGTGCAGTCTGGGAGAAGATGTCTGCATTGTGCTGGGGACACGCTAGGGATGGAATGGTGGGGATGACGGCTGCAAGGCTGGGAGGAGAAGGGAAGGGAGTGATGCTCTTGCAATGCTTCCCTTACAGATATCCTCCAAGTTATCCCTGAGACCTTGCAGATTTCCAGCACCAGCATCAAACTCAACTGGACCTGCAGGCTCCCTGATGCCTGCCAGAACATTTGGGCCAGGTGCCGGCTGGAAGATCCTTCCTCCCCTCCCTGTGAAGCTGAGGAGGTGAAGGGAGAGGAGATGCTACAGGGTGAGAACGGAACATTCACCTGTCCCCCCCTGCAGCCCTTCACTGTCTACAGTGTCACCATCTCCCTGCTGCCCAGCACGATCCTGTACACACGGCTCCTCAGGACAAAGGAAACGGGTATGTTTATGTGAAACGTAAAGGTGCCCTTCACCCAGTAGCTCAGCCTGATCCTCTGCTCCCAGCAGTGATGGTCTTGGGTTCGGAGCTGTTTGGAGCCTGTGAGATGGCAAAGGGGCTGTGCAGGGCATGTGCCCTCCTCACTGTACCCTTCCCTATCACACCATTGCTGCTGCTGTGGCATGTGCAGCCTTTGTTGGGGACAAATCCTTGCCAGCCTCCTCTGTGACCCCATTCTCCTGTGCTTCCAGTGCCGGACAAACTGGAGAAGCTGTGGCTGGACCCCAGCACGGGGTCC
Organism: Tetrax tetrax; assembly: GCA_009806455.1. Lineage (NCBI taxonomy): Eukaryota > Metazoa > Chordata > Aves > Otidiformes > Otididae > Tetrax > Tetrax tetrax. The sequence goes on from WHYT01015781.1 coordinate 107,944, forward strand.
CTCAAGTGGAAGGCGCTGCCCTCCTGCAAAGGGGAGATCATTGGATACCAGGTACCAGCGGATCACAGACTGCGCGTGGTGCCCCTCACCGTGCCAGGCACCTGAGCTCTGTGCAGGCAGCCTGGGGAGAGGTGAGCCCTTCTCGGCCAGGGCCCACCGGCTCTACACTGCTGGTGTTTCTCGTGGGGTCAGGTCCCCTCCTGTCCCCAGCCAGTAGTGGAAGCCCCTCTCCACAGAGCTGCCCAGTGCATGAGCGAGAGGTCGGTGCTGCTCCCCACCATCCTCTTGCAGCTAGAGGAAGACAGCTCCCTGTCTTTCCTCTAGCTGAACATTACGGTCCGGAGAGCACATGATGGCAGCTTCCTTGAACTCAAGCAGGTGATGGTGAACCAGTCTGTCACTCAGTACATGCCAGCTCGTCAGGCACCTGGAAGCAAATACTCGGTGACAGTGCAAGGCGTCACGGCAGCTGGTGCTGGGGCTGTGTCACTGCTGGAATTTCAAACCTACGTCTCAGGTAATGGCTGTTCTGCCCTGGGTCTGGCGACAGTGGCCTCCCTGGGATTGGGTGCTGAGCCTGAAGCACCTTACACAGCTATGTGTGCATCCACCCTGTCCCCACCAAGAGAGAGACAGGGAGCTACTCAGCAGTGGGCCATGGGGCTAGGTGAGTTCTTCTTTGAGGGTCCCCAGGGCAGCTGCATCACTTCAGCCCTTGTTTGTGCATGTGAGAGCAGAGCTGGTCACTCTACTCTTCCAGTAAAGAAGATGATACTCATCCCTGCATTCGGGTGCATGGAGGGCTCAAGGTCAGATAGAGCTAGGGCTGCTGAGCCTGACTCTGTGTGTCCTTGCCATAGTTTAGCCCCACTCGGGACCAAGCTACAGTCTCTCACTCACTCCCCCATCCTCCGAGGGAATGGGGGAGAGAAAATACAACAAAAAGGCTCTACGTTCAAGATAAGGACAGGGATCATTCAAGTTAGGATTACATGCAACACAGATTTGAATTGGGGAAAACTTATTTATTATTACTAAAACCAAAGTATGATAATGAGGAAGAAAACAAAGCAACTTCCCCCCATCCCTTCCTCTTCCTAGGCATAACTTTATGCTCAATTACTTCTACCTCCTTCCCCCCTGAGAGGCAGAGGGGAAATAGGGAATGGGGGTTGTGGTCAGTTCATCACTTGTCGCTTTCCGCTGCTCCTTCCTCCTCGGGGGAAGAACTCCTCACATTCCTCCCCTGCTCCAGCGTGGGCTCCCTCCCACGGGCTGCAGTCCTTTGTGAAACTGCTCCAGCGTGGGTCGTTTTTCCACAGGGTACAGTCCCTCCAGAACGGCTGTCCCAGCGCGGGCCCTCCACGGGCCACAGCCTCCTTCAGGCCTCCGCCTGCCCCGGCGTGGGGTCCTCCATGGGCTGCAGGGGGATCTCTGCTCCTCCGTGGGCTCCATGGGCTGCAGGGGCACAGCCGGCCTCACCATGGCTGCACCACGGGCTGCAGGGGAATCTCTGCCGGGAGCAGCGTTACTGCTCCCCCTGCTTCTGCACTGCCCTTGGCGTCTGCAGCCGTTCCTCTCGCCAGAAATTCTTCACAGCCGGCTCAGGCAGACGCCTCTCAGGTTCTCTTCACATCTCCTCTCCTCTCCACTTCTTGCAGCCGGGCCGGGCCGAGTCGGGCCCAGTCGGCCGCCCGGGGGGAGGCCAGAGGGTGAGGGCGGCAAGGCTCACAAGGCCCATGCCTCCCCCTCTCTGCCCCTGCTCCAGATTATTAACTTCTTTTTTTTTTTTAAGTTTTCTATTTTTCCCCTTCTTAAGTACGTTATTGCGGAGGTGTTATCAGGGAACATTCTGATACCAATTGGCTCGGCCTTGGCCAGCAGTGGGTCCATCCTAGGCCCGGCTGAGTCCACCAGACAAAAGGGAAAACAACTTCCAGCAGCTTCTTACAGAAGCCGCCACCATAGCCTCCGCCACTACACAAAGCCAAAACAGTCCTATGTGCAAGTTGGTTGAGCAGGTTTCCAGATCCTCCAATTGTGTGTGGGAGACGGGGCAAGTCCCTGTGCTCCAGAGCCTCCCTCTGCCCTGCCCTGCCCAGCATTCGTGAAGGCAGGGGAACGCGGTGCCTTGCTGCCCGTCCCCGCAGCAGCCAGGACAGCAGAGCCTGGGCACATGTGTCTACGCGCGCACACACCCCATGCCAAGGCCAGGGCCCTTTGCTGACACGTGGCACAGGCTGTGGCACCCACTGCCAGCTGTGTTTTAGTTGCAGGGCAGCATCTGGGCACTTGGCCTGTGTCGGCGGTCGCAATAGTGGCGGTGGTGGTGGTGCTGGTGCCTCTGTCTGCAGGGATCCTATGGTTTGTGCTGTCCAGGTGAGTAAGTAGGAGTTGCGACTCTGCCTCAGGTGGCTGCGGACGGAGGAGGGTTTCCCCCTAGCTGCTCCCACCCTTCTCTGGGCATGGAGGATGCTATGGTAGGACTGGCTAGTCCTGCCGTAGCTAGGCTGTAGGGATCCTGGCTGGGGCTTGTAAGCATCTTCCTTGGGACTGGGGCAGAGACCACGTGTGCTAAGAGATCCCATCCCTTGTTGCTGTTGCTGCCCCCTGGGGTGTTGATGGGCAATGACCGCCAGCTTGTGAGAAGCCCAGAGGAAGGTGTGCAGAGCCCTCTGCAGCTGGGTTAAGCAGGACCCTGGACCACTTCAGCGTCTCCCCTGACTCAGGGCTGCCTTTGCCTTCACAGGAAAAGGAAGGCCTTGCCCCGCAAAGCTGAGGAGGATCATTACACAGGTAGAGTCCCCATCACAGAGATGGCTGTAGGGCTGGAGTTGGAGCAGAGAGGGGAGCAGATCTATTGCAGAAGAGCTTGTTGCCATCCTGAGGTGGCTGCAGGCAGCCCAACTGGCTCTGGCTGACCTGCCAGAGCAGAGTGTCTCACACCTGCTATCCACAGCCAAAAATCTCCTCTGGTTGCCTCTTCAGGCAGCTCCTGGTTGGTGTCTCACCCTGCCCAGGCCTGCTGCCCTGCACTGCCCAGTGCTGCTGCCTGCCTGGGGCTGCCCTGCTCCCTCTCCCATGGCCCCCGAGTCCCTCAGGCTGTTTCTGTCATGTCTGTCCTCTCAGAGCTCCAGCCCTATGAGAACTTGGATAATTACTGTGTGATCAGGAAGACTCTTCTGGCACAGGAAGATGCAGGTAGGTGATGGATTGCCCTGCCTGTGTTCCCACACATGGCAGGGAGAGGGTGGAGAGTGGCAGTTGTGACAGCATGAGCTGCATACGCTGCAGAGGGCACACAGCAGCCTCTGCCCTGGGTGCCCTTAGTCTCTGCAGGTAAAGACAGCCAGGCTGGAAGGCCGTTGCCCGAGTCCCTGCCTGTCCTGGAGTCCTTAGGAGACAGTCAGAACCGTGAGAGAGTGAAGAAGATGGGGTCCATGTCCCTGGATCAGTGCTGATGACACTTCCCATAGCCCCTTCTTGCAGCTTAGTCCTCCACCACTGGAAGTAGGACTTCATATAGCTTGTGCTGGGTTATTGCTCCTCCTCAAATTTGCTCCCTCATCAAGCTCCAGCATCCTCTGTCACAGAGCAGGAGCAGCCCAAGTCCTGGGATGACCTGCTTGTGCCAGCAGGGATGTATTCTGGCAGTCCTCCAACGTCCTGGCAAAGCCATCTCAACTGCATCCTGGTGCCTGCAACTGTCCTCTAAAACCAAAGCAGCTCACTGGGTCCCTCTTTCTCTGCTCTGTATCCCCATATGCTTCTAGACTCTGGCCTTTTCTTGAGTTTGACCCAGCCATGCTGCCCTCACGGCTGTGCTACTGTGTCTGAACAACCAATAAATTGTTTTGTTTTGCAGGGGTTGCCTGCCCCAAGACAACCTAGTCATGGTTCCTTCCTGCTTTGTGTGTGAAAACTCTGTCCTTATGAATCTTCATGGAGGAGCTTGGACTAGGCTTTTCCAGCCCCTGGCAGCCCTGAGGGAGCGCACTTGAAAAGCTGCGTGCTCCCAGTGCAGTGCTTCGGGTTCCTACGTTCCCTACTCCCTATCCTACAGGTGTCATGGTCTCAGCTAAGCCTACCTGGGAATCTGTGTAGGTCTGTGACCCCCTCTGTGGGTGTTGGTGCTCGTCTCCCATTTTGTGAGGTGCAGTTGGCCGTGGCCCTCTTGGGAAATCCCCAGCTGGCACCCTTTGGGATCTGCTTGATCTCAGCTGCTGCTGCTGCTCCAGCGCAGCCTCCAGCAGTCAGTGCCTCTCCTGCACTGTGAGATGCCAATGCCCAGAACAGCCTGGAGGTTGAGCGACAGCCCGAAGTCTCTCCTTGCTAGAGGATCACACTACTGGACCACTCTCTTCACTAACCACACCAGCTGTGTGGTTAGAATCACAGAATGGTTCAAGTTGGAAGGGATCTTTCAAGATCATCTAGTCCAACCCCTCTGCTGTGAGCAGGATCAGGTTGCTCAAAGCCCCATCCAGCCTAGATTTGAACACAGTGATGGGGCATCTACAACTTCTTTGGGGAACCTGTTCCAGTGCCTCATGATGTTAATCTTAAAAATTTTTCTTCTGTCAAATGTAAATCTACCCTCCTTCTGTTTAAAACCATTGCTCCTTGTCCTGTTACTACAGGCCTTGGTAAAAAGTCTCTCTTAATTTATTTTTAATCCCTCTTTAAGTATTGAAGGGCTGCAATAAGGTCTCCCCAGAGCCTTCTCTTCTCCAGGCTGAACAGCCCCAGCTCTCTCAGCCTGTCCTCACAGGAGAGGTGCTCCAGCCCTCTGATCATCTTCATTACCTCCTCTGTACTCACTCCAACAGGTTCACGTCTTTTATGAATGGGAAACCCCAAAGCTGGATGCAGTCCTGCAGGTGGGGTCTCACCAGGGCAGAGTAGAGGGGTAGAATCACCTCCCCCGACCTGCTGGCCATGCTTCTTTTGATGCAGCCCGGGATGCAATTGACTTCCTAGGCTATGAGCCCACATTGTTGGCTCATGACAAATTTTTCATCCACCAGCATCCCCAAGTCCTTCTCAGCAGGGCTGCTCTCAAGCAATTAATTCCCCAGTCTGTATTCATAATGGGGATTGCCCCAACCTAGGCATGGGACCTTGCGCTTGGCCTTATTGAACTTCTTGAGGTTTATGTGGTCGTACTTCTCAAGCCTGTCCAGGTCCCTCTGGATGGCATCCTGTCCCTTGAGTGAATCAACTGCACCACTCAGCTTGGTGTTGTCTGCAAACTTGCTGAGAGTACGCTCTACCCCACTGCTTGTGCGATTGATGATGGCATTAAATAGCATTGGTCCCAGTTGGACCCTTGAGGGACATTATCCATTACTGGTTTCCATGTGGACATTGAGCTATTGGCTGTAGCTCTTTGGATGCATCCATCCATCCGATTCCTTATCCATCTAACAGTCCATCCATCATACCCCCATCTCTCCAATTTTGTGAGAGGCCTTCGATGGTCTACTTGTGCCAGTAAAGATATCTTTTGACGGTCTGATAAGATATCTTTTGATGTCTGACCATCATCGTGCTACCTGCTACTAGCCCCTGGGACCAAAGCATCTCCATGCCATGGGCTCTTGCTGGTGTGATCTGCATGCCTGATGGAGCTACTCTTGATGGGTATTGGGCAGAGAGGGGAGGAGGAGCTTGACCATGTGTGGCTGCTGCTGGTTGAGAAAGGGGAATGTGCAGGGCTGGAGTATGAGGAAATAGAGGATTGGTTTCTGCTCCTGCCACCTTCGGAGTTGCCCACTCCGCATTTCTTATTCTCATATCCAGGAGCCCCCAACATAAGAAGGACATGAACCAGTTGGAGAAGGTCCAGAGGAGGCCAGGAAGATGATCAGAGGGCTGGAGCACCTCTCCTGTGAGGACAGGCTGAGAGAGTTGGGGCTGTTCAGCTTGGCGAAGAGGAGGCTCCGTCGAGACCTCATAGCGGCCTTCCAGTACCTCAAGGGGGCCTACAGGAAAGATGGGGAGAGGCTGTTCAGTAGGGCCTGTTGTGACAGGATGAGGGGTAATGGTTTTAAATTAGAGAGAGGTAGATTTTAGATTGGATATTAGGAACAAAAATTTCACAATGTGAGTTGTAGAACACTGGCACAGGTTGCCCAGAGAGGTGGTGGATGTCCCATCCCTGGAAACATTCAAGGCCAGGCTGGATGAGGCTCTGAGCAAGCTGATCTGGTTGAAGATGTCCCTGCTCCTTGCAGGGGGGTTGGACTTTTGATGACCTTTGACGGTCCCTTCCAACTCTAACCATTCTATGATTCTATGATCTGGCCATACAACCAATTCAGACGCATGGTTTGGAGGGGGCTGTCCTCTCCCTCTCCGCTCCTGCCTGATCCCCTAATTGCCCTTGTGGTTTTGTGTTCCCGGTGGGGTGCTAAGCTCGCTGCACTTTGTTGAGGGGAGGCCATAAGCAGGGCAGCTGTGGCCTAGACCTGTGGCTGACAGCCTCCCCAAACCCCCCATGGCTGTGCTGGCCAGCTCTGATGCACGTTTCGATGGGGTGTGTAGTGGGAACCAGTAAGCAGTGGTGCTCCTCCCAGTATATCCTGAGCAGGAGTGTGTCCTGTGCATGTGCCGTGGGCAAAGCTGAGGGACGAGCATGGTCTTTGGGCCTCTACAGCCCTCGTGGTTGAGACATCCCAGGTGGGCCCAGGGGAGTTTCTGGAGGACAAGAAAAGCAGCAGCTGCTGAGGAGCAAGGGGGATGTTTTAGTATCTCCGAAGGTTTCCCCAGGTGTTCAGCTGGTGCTGAAGTTAAGAGTGGTCTGCACACTTGGGGACAGAAGAGAGTGTTGCCAGGCTGGAGGAGGAGGCAGCTGGGGATGGAGGTGCACGGAAGGATGAGAGAAGATGTGGGTTGAGTGTATTTTTCAGAAGGCCCAAGGACTATTTCAGGCCTTGAAGTGCTCCTTGTGGTTCATATCCCCATTCCTATCCCTGCTTCTTGCCAGCTCTTTATGCTCCTCCATCTCCTATGATCACTGAGGGGAAGTACAGTGACTCATCACAACTCTAAAACCCATGTAGCAGTGGGTTGAGAAGCACATGGATGTTGCCTCAGAAATAGGAGCAGTACTGCTTGAATGCACTCGGGTTACTAGGAGGGTTTTGAGTGGAAACTCTGGGACTCTGGTGATGGTGATTTTTCTGTTGTGCACCAGAACTTGGATGCCCCTGGGGGAAAAAAAGCGGCAAAAGGCAACAGCACTAACAATGATGGGAGGTTCCTTCCCGAAAGAGGAACGCTCTTGTATTTCGTCAGTTTCCCCATATGTCTGTTTCCTTCCTGTGGTTTCAAGTCTTACAGTCAGTTACAGATATCTGGGCTCAGAGGCAGCGAGTGAGGCTGAGATTTCACTCCCGCCTGGGGACTTCACGCTATCATGGCCCTGCAGCTGCTGGCTCCAAGCTTTCTCCTGGTGGTCGTATCTCTGCTGACAGCACAGGGCCAGGAAGAAGCTTATCCCAAGGTCCAAGAAATGCCCTGGGAAACAGGTAAGAAGCACTTCTTCCTCTCCCCTGGAAAGGTTTTGCTGCTCCTCTCCCTGCAAGTTTGATATGCAACTTTACTGCATGCAGCCCTGGGCTGGAGCTGTGTCAGTTGAGGTGCCTGGTGTCTCTGGGAGACCCTGGGGTGCAAAAGCAATGGTATGGGTGCAATGAGGGTGCTGTGGGAAGGATGGGATTGGGCTGGATGGTCAGGGATGGGTTGTGGTCTGCACCGAGCCAGCTTACCAGTCGTTCCCCAGAGGCTGCAGGCATGAATTCATGAACTGTGAATGAGGAGAAGGATCTTCAGGGAGCAGGGCTACCATTTTCTGTACACATCCTATGCCCAGGTGTGCCTGAGGGACACTGTGCCCCTGGTGAAGAGGGGATGTAGAGGACGGAGCAGGGCTTGTCACAGGGAAAAAGGGCGAGTGCTGTGGTAAAGCAGGGAGTGTGAAGGGAGAAGGCACTGCTCATAGCTGAACCAGCACAGAGACCCCAGAAGTGTAACAGAATCCTCTCTGATCCCCGTGGGAATGATGAACTGTGGCTGGAGAGACATGCATCCCAGCAGGGCTGCTGGTGCCATGGCCCATCAAGGGCAGCCTGAGCTGGGGTGTGTGACATGTCTGAGTGGCTGGAGGGCATCTTCTAGTGCAGGGATTATTGTCTTGGGAAGGTCCT
>WHYT01015782.1:23578-92873 GCA_009806455.1 Tetrax tetrax
GCGAGAGTAGGCGGGTTTAGGTAATGAATATGTATAGGCGTATTGTGAAACTTTATGAATATGTAATACTTGGTTGTATAAATTTAAAGTGAGTTGCCACGTAAGGCGCGCACGGTTTTGGTGGGACTACCCCCCGTGCTGCCCAGCGCTGAATAAACATACCTACTTTACAATCTTACAGATTGTGGAGTCCGTTTTCCGCACGTCATAGATATGAGGCAATCAGGGAGCAGAGAGTGAAAATGAATACATGCCATATTTTTCTAGATCTTCTAGTACATACAAGGGCTCAAGGTGTCAGGTCAGCTTTGAATCTTACCCATTGCCCTCAGAAATCTGTGCCCTTGCACAAGGCACAGATATGTGCCTGGCTTTCTGTGATGAAGATCCCTTTCTTGTACCTCAAACCTCCCGTCATAATTCTTTTAGCTTAATTTTCTCTTGTCCTCTTCACTTACTGCTTGCATATGGATGTAATTCTCTCATTACTTACGTAGGCAATTTTGAAAAAGGAGCTTTTCAAAATCAGAGTCAGCATTTTCAGGCATGAACTGGTCAGGTCCTACAGCCTCCAGCTTGATTTTCTTGGTGCAAGGGCAACCTCCAAAATATTGCAGTTCAGCTGTGCCTCGAAGGGGGTTGTTCTAGCCCTCCTTTCAGGCAGTCAGGTTGGGAGGCTGAGCTTCTAAAATAGGCAACAATGTCAGGGAGGTCCCCCCAAAGGCGGAGTTACAGGAAAAAATCCAGCTCCTGCTCCATTGTGTTCCTCATAGGAGCCTAGCTGGCTCTACTGCCCACATAGTGCAGCCCAGTAGCTCAGGAAATAGGATAGCCAGTAATAAGGCTATCCGAGGTTGCCAGGCCTCAGGACTGACACATCTCTGGCTTGGTGTTTTTCAGAATGTATCTTGAGGTTTTTTTTCTAGAGAGGTTAGACAGAACGGCAATTTTTTAATGAACATCAGAGGACAGCAGAGCCAGCATAGAAGAGTAGGGAATGACAAGTACAGGTACAGCCGTCAAGAATTTGATTGTCTTAGAAAAACAAGGCCATGTGTCCAAATTTCCCAAATTCTGAAGGTGAAGCTCGGACAGGGCAGGGAAGGAGGATAATCACAGCTAATATATGAACACAAGACAGAAAATGGCCTCTATTTATATGAGGAAATACCTAAGAGTTTAACGCCCAGTCCTACAAACTTGCTTCATGAATCTAAACCCCCCCTCCTTGTCCATCTAGGACATTTAAGCCTCTTCTCCTTCTACTAGGCTCCAGGCTTGCCAGCAGCATGGCAATAACTGTGGCTATTCCCATCACCTGCTCTGGGCTAATTCATGTACTGTTAGCAATGGTATTGCAGCAGGACAGAGAAGAATACAAGCTGACAAATGTTGTGTCATTGCTGTCAAGTGGTCACTGCTATTGCAACTGCCAGAGTGAGCAGGTTTAAAACAACAGCGTCATGACCATATGGTCATCAGATGCCTTACTTTATGCACCTAGGCATCAAAAACTGCAGTAGGTGCCTTAAAGAATGAATTAGCAAGATTCTGCCCATATCATAAAGCCTTCAAGCATTCCTAGTCATTACCCAGATATTACTACCCAAAACATGTGAAAGGTAGGGATGGCTGAAAAATTTTATTAACAAGAAATAGTTATATATTAAATACCCATTAAAACTCACATTTTTGAAGTACAGGAGGTCAGTTTGAAGTACAGTTAAGGTCACTCAAGCTGTTAAGAAATGTGATTGTCTCACATTTGTGCCAAGAAAACTTTAAACTAAGCAGCACTTCTTTGTACAGTATTAAAGAGAGGCTGAGAATCAAATACATGCATTCATTACAAGATGAATGGATTATAAATAGACTTTTAAAACTGCAAGAAAATCATTCATTACATTTTAAAAATGGAAAGGTGGAGTGAAAAAAGCAGCCAGTGTAATAATTGCTATGAACAGCCACAGCTGGCAAGCAGCTGGATTTCAAATGGGCCTTCTTTCCCAAATGCCAAAGGCACTAATTAATTGTTGTGACTCTGACTATGTGAATTACAACTTTTGCAAACACTGTCTATTAGCATGATATACACAGTCCCTGCGTGTTCTGTGCAGAGCACACTATTAATCTGTGGAATGGCAAAACATTCCTTTTGGGCTTGTTAGTGAAACCTGCTAACTAGTGTAATAGTTCACCTTGCTAAAACATGTTCATTTATCACAATTAAACTCAACTGGTAAGCGTTGCCCCAAACCTACTGAGTGTAATTACTGTGAGTTCAATAAAGAACACTATCCCTACAGATATCAAACACACACACAGAAGCAGACAGCACACTCTTCATACCAGGAACAGTATGGCCTTGTGCCATTGCCTATTACTGCCTGCGGTACTTACATATCTATTAGCATAATATTGGGGCACCCTGTAGTCTTTAGTCTGTTTCTTGAACGACTCCTGATGCTCATATCCCCACACTACCACTGAAAGAATTAAAGCACAGGCAGGCTGACTTGTGCACATTCACATGAGAACACTGTCTGAGTGTGGAATTAAACCTGCATTTCCAAACTGCAGAAAAGCCTGCTAGTGCTAGCTAGCTTCCTTCCCTCAGTAACGCAAGTGTTCATGTAAAACTTTGTCACTGGGCTGGTGCAGCAATGGGAATTGCCGCAGCATTTACATAAACCTTGGACTATCACAGTTTTCCCATCCGGCTATCTAATCCATGCCCCTGGATAAGAAATACTTTAACATCTGTTCTGCAGTAGAGATAAAAATTCACAGACAATCAGAAGTTAGATGCTTCAGTGAGTACAAGAATTACCCTGGGTTACCTAGAGAGGCAGGAAACACTTTCTCTAGAATGTAAGACCCGAGGACTTTGTGTTAAAAGTGAAACAGAAAACGCAGGTCTATTTTTAATTTATCCCACATTACAGAGCTAAGGGAGAGAGCGGATAGGTTCCCAGACAGCATGACCCATTGAAGGCCAGCTGGTCCTACTCAAAAGGAGGCTTGCACTAACATCACATTGTTATAGTCACTTCTGGATGCCTCGCTTGCCCTCAAGGTTAACTTGGACACAGCTCACTCTGGACCCTCTCCAACTGGTCCATGTCCTTCTTATGTTGGGGACTCCAGAACTGGACGCAGTACTCCAGGTGGAGTACTTTTGTATCATTTTCACAGCTGAATTTCTTAGAGGCTAGGACATCTAGCCGTCAAACAAATCAATGTTATGACACAGATATTTGAAGAACAGACAGTTTGAACTATCCTTCATGCTTGGATACCTTTTTGTTCCCCCACTGAAGAAAACTCAAGACTCACTGTTCTACTGTCAGAAAAGACAGACTGTGATGTAACTTAAGCTGACAGCACACATGCATGCAGCAGGGTATTGAGGCACAGGTAAGCAGCTGAGATAGCTGTCTGGTTGGGTGGGTGGGTTTGGGTTTCGCTTTAAAGACAGCATAAGTGAGAATGGCTGTCAGGACAATTTTAGCCTCAGGGCCTTGTCACAGTAGCTGCCCAAGTCTAGGGCACATGAGCTTTTCTCTGGGTGTTTATTTGTTTGTTTCTTTAATGAAAACAAACTCATTGGAACAGCTGATGGAAATTAACACTACGGCAACTTCATGGTGGAAAGTGAGTGAGTAAAGCAAACTCAGTCTGAAAGGGGGATCAAAAAGTAGTACAGGGAAAGGTTTTTTCTCAGTAACAAGAAGAAACACAATACTACATTTAGAGTATCTATAGTACAGGTACTGTGCCAGTTAATGCAACAGATGATGCGTGGTGAAGCTTTCGCTGGGCTGGAAGTTTTGATTCCTTTCTTTGCTGCTGATTCACTACCCACAAACGCTACCATTCACATGGAGCCTGAGCTGGTCAAAACACTGTTGAGACCGCTGGTTCATTTGGGCAAGCCATGTATGAGGGGATCTGGCTGGCTGGAGACTGAGCGTGGTGCTTCTACAAACCCCCATCCATTTTGTTCTTTTTAAGAGAACAAAAATATCCTAAATAAACCCCCTGTACATGAAATTTTTCTCAAGCAAAGGAGGAGCCATGAGAGATATTCAATACATTACTGATTTGTGACAGCCAACATAGCTTCACTGAGGGCAAACCGACCTGACCATTTGGTGGCCTTCTATGATGGTGTTACAGTGTTGGTGGATAAGGGACAAGCAACAGATGTCACCTACCTGGACTTGTGCAAAACATTTGATACTGTCCTCCACAATAACCTTGTCTCTAAACTGGAGACACATGGATTTGATGGACGGACCACTCAGTGGATAAGGAATTGGCTGGATGGCTGCACTCAGAGAGTTGTGGTCGACGGCTCAAGGTCCAAGAGGGGACGGGTGATAAGTGGTGTTCCTCAGGGGTCGGTATTGAGACTGATGCTGTTCAACATCTTTGTCAGAGACAGTGGGATAGAGTGCAGCCTCAGCAGGTTCACCAACGACACCAAGCTGTGCGGTGCAGTCGACATGCTGGAGGAAAAGGATGCCATCCAGAGGGACCTTGACTGGCTGGAGAGGTGGGCCCGTGCCAACCTCATGAAGTTCAACAAGGTCAAGTGCAAGGTCCTGCACATGGATCAAGGCAATCCCAGGCACAAATACAGGCTGAGCAGAGAATGGATGGAGAGCAGCCCTGAGAAGAAGGACTTGGGAGTGCTGGCGGATGAGAAGCTCAACATGAGCCAACAATGCGTGCTTGCAGCCCAGAAAGCCAACTGCATTCTGGGCTGCATCAAAAGAAGCATACTCTGCTCTGGTGAGATCCCACCTTGAGTACTGCATCCAGCTCTAGAGCCCCCAACATAAGAAGGACATGGACCTGTTGGAGCAAGTCCCAAGAAGGGTCATGAAGATGATAAGAGGGCTGGAGGACCTCTTCTATGAGGAGAGGCTGAGAGAGCTGTGATTGTTCAGCCTGGAGAAGAGAATGGAGACCTTATTGTGGCCTTCCAGTACCTAAAGGGGGCTCATAAAAAAGATGGGGAGAAAATCTTCAGCAGGCCCTGTTGTGATAGGACAAGCATTAATGATTTTAAAATAGAAGGTAGATTCAGACTGGACATAAGGAAAACATTTTTTACAATTAGAATGGTGAAACACTGGAACAGGTTGCCCAGAGAGGTGGTAGATGTCCCATCCCTGGAAACATTCAAGGCCAGGTTGGATGGGGCTCTGAGCAACCTGATCTGCTTGGAGATGTTCCTGCTTCTTGCAGGGGGGTTGGACTAGATGACTTTTAAAGGTCCCTTCCAATCCAAACTATTCTATGATTGTATAATACAGTATTGGAGGGTGCAAAAGTTTAAGACTTAGGAAGTGACATGTACAGAATACAAGGAGAAACACATAACTGTTCAGGACAACAGTTGAGCACCAATTTGAAGGTACTTCAGCACTGTATAGATTGCAGAGACTTTCTTCACTTGGAGCCCCCAGATAACAGATTTGTCTATGCTAGGAAGATGGGGGAGAACAGTATGAACACCACCAAGCATTCCACAGCTAAAACAGCGAATTTACGAAGTTAGACTTCCTGAGTTTCCTACACAGTCAGTGAAGAAAGATTTCTGCAGAAAGCAAGAGAGATAGTGTTTCCCAAAACTCTCTTTACAGTCAATGGAGCAAAAACTAGCCTAATTTGTGCAGAATAAAACTAAACTAGTTGTGTTAGACTGGGAGGTATGAATCTACTTCTGCAGCACAACACCTGAGCAAGTGCTTCAGCACACAAATCTCGGAAGACAATAAATGCACTCAAATATTTCCAGAAAGTGGTATGGAACATGGTCCAAGTTAAACATATCAAAAGAAAGAGGCACTGAGACTTCCAACAGTTGTCTGCCTTTTCACTGAGTAATAAACCCTCTCTACCATTTTAGACAGGACAGAGAAAGAAGAAGCGTACATTTTTGCTCATCTCCAGCTGAAGCACATAATTCTCTTCTCTGTATCAGCATCCAGCTTTAATGGCTGGTATATAATAAGTAATTGCCACTTCACATTCATAGGAATGATTCAGGAACAGAGACATTATCTGTGGTTAGTAGCTGGAGTAACATCATCAGGTAAGCAACTGAACTTCCGAAACATGCATTATTTATTTTCTGTCCCCTCTCTATCCCAATTTCCTTATTTGATCTGTTTGCATCTGCCACTGATGACCAGATCTCTTTGTCTTACACAAAGTTCTGCAGGCTTTCTTGTGCTAGCCTTCCTCCCTTGGGTAGGAACAAAACACAGAACACAGGTAATTTTTTGCAGCTGTACTTTACTGTCCTTAGAGGTGTCTCTCAAGGGTCAAATCCAACCATGTTTGAGAAGTTGCACAATAAAAGCATAGTCAGCAACAGTACAGTATTTAACTTTGAAAGATAAAACCAACTCAGGTCCCACTGTGTCCTTAGCTCAAGGTAAGCAGCCACCTTACTGGGGAGAGTGGGACCATACATGCCTCCAAGAAAGCTAAACAGGGTGCAATTATCTGCATGTCCTTTAAGATATATTAGGATTACCTCTAACACATGGTACTAAGATAGAGATGATTGCAGAGAAAACATTTGTCTTTTCTGTGGCAAGCTTGTTCATTCTGAATATAGAATCATTCAAACATGAAGAGTTGAGCCCAACTTTCAATAAGGAACCTATAAGACAGCTTCCCAATATTTTTAGCTTAGCCTTCTTTAATACTGCAAATTTGGAAAGGCAAAGCATGTTATCACTGTGCTTAATTACATTTACGTCCTGTCAGAATGAAAATTTGATCATCTTCAACACATACTCAGTCACTCCACTTGGCTATATCAGTTACATTTAATCAATTCACACTTTCAACTATCTTTAGGCAGAGGCTTTAATCCCAAAACACGGATGCAGAAGACTCAAATGGGACAGTCAGTTCCCCATTTTAAAGAGAATTAATAGATCAAATGAGAACAGAAATGTTTTCCAAACTGAAAAGATAGCCCATAATTTGTTGGGATGTTGCTCTTACAGGCTTATAAACGAATTAAAAATAAGTCAGTTTTGAAGGAGATAGATAGGTTAAGTTTGAACCTATAATCCCCATAGGACTCCTGGAAAGAGAAAAACAATAACATTTAACATGCTAAACTGGACTGGGGTCACTCTGAGGAACACTATGTAAGATGCAGAGCAGATCAGAAGATCAAGATCCTGACCACATCATTCAGCTGTGTCGTAGGATCCGAACAGAGCACACACAAAATCCCCCATGTCAGTAAGCAAAATGAGTGAAAAGAACGCAGGAAGAAAAAATCCAAAAAGCCAACTGAAGCCTTTACTCGGGTCCAATTTAAAGCTAGTTTAACAAAACGGGGGTTGAAATTACACAGAAATGTTAGGTAGAACTTTGATTTAATAAATAAACAAATGAAGGGAAAGTCTGGCCTAGAAATAGAGCGTTGCACTGAGGAGGCCTCAGCTATTATCAGAACTTCACTGATTGCAAATGTGTGACATCTTTCCCACCCAATCGCTGTTTGTTTTTTGTCATCTTCAGTTGATTTGTTCTCTGAGGCTGCTTTTTTTTTCCTAAAGAAACAAAGCAATTGGCACTAGGAAGCCCTGTTTCATGGCAGACTGCAGACTCTATCATAATAAACTGATTATATTCATATTAATAAGAAACTGTCTGTTTTATCTGCCTATAACTGGTGCACTATGGGCCATGGCCCATTACTGCTGTCACCTACACTGAATTAACAAAGCAGATATACTCAGCTTCCAAGGTAAGAACTTTGAAGGTGAGAAAGTGAAAGTATGATTTTGTTAATGTAACCAGGAAACTGCACTGGAAACAAGGGAAATATAAATTATGCAAATCAGTAACTATTTATGATGTATTATTAAATGAGACACTGCAAATTGCAGAGGTTTCTGAAATTAGGTGGACTGTTACTCTACTGAATACAAGCAGAGCAAAGGCCCAGCAGCCTATACAGAAAGCAACAGTGCGTTAGAAACAAAACGAGAATTTCAGAATCAAAGGAGAGGAAAACCATTCCTGCAGTTGATTTACCTTTTTTTTTCTTTTTTTCCCCTGCTTAAAAAACAACCAAACAAACAAACAAAAACCAAAAAACACTCAGCACAAGTTGATGATGACTGACACAAGAAATTTAGAAAAAAAACCATGATCACTATGAACTGCCTGCATGTTGCGGATGAAATGATTAGGAGCATTTCAACAGATGAGACCCCTGACCAGAGTGGAGGATTGCTGAATATCAGCATGACCTGAAAAATGCTATTACAATTCTATATCATAAATAAAAATTAGACTATTTCCTGCAAGGAAATTTACCATGAAGAATTTTTGCCTTATATGAAAGAAAATCTTGTCTCCTTCTCAGGAGCCAAAAATCTATTTGCAATAGCCAGGTACTCATTTCAGTGTGCCAATTTAAGCAATAAATCAACATTTGCCTTATTTTTGGTAACCGCTTAAACATCCAACATTGCCCTTCTCCAACAGAGATTAGTGTAGAGACTGACCTGCACCTCAATTTCTAAGGAAGCCAGGGGAAGTTCAACAGCTCTACTATGTCTGTAATTCAGTACTGTGGTTGCAGAGACTTCTTTCCTCAGATGGATCCCTCTTCACTGTTTTCTTGATGCCTCTGGGGTGTTTGTTCCAACAATCTTTTGACATTCGTGACTCGTCTTCTCAAAAGCTATTCATCCAAACACAGAGTGTTTAGTTTTCAGCGATTCTCTCAAAGGGACCCACAAGATGCTCTGAGCAGTTGACCAGCAGCCTGTGGCCTTTGGTTCATGTATCAGCATTTTGCGGTGTGGTCCATTCTTTCGTTCATAGTAGCTTACTAGCCCTGCCTGGAAGTCACTGAAGCCATTGTAATCTCCTCGTGAGAGCTGGGGTACCCAATATCAATTCTCAAGGGTTGACTTTACTGCCAGACAGAAATATGTCCTCTTATCTGTTTCACAGAAGCCTGCTACGTTTCCCTTTTTCTTCATTGCACACTCTTCCTTGTACACTCAAGGTTAAACAGCTTGCAAAGTTGGGGGTTGCCACCTGCTCAGAAACGCAAAGATTATTATTTGGCTTGTCTTCTTCTGCAGCTTGTGGCATTTTCTATTGTCTGGATCATGTATGCATTTTTGAACCAGCAAGATCCACAGGGATCCAGTTTTCTAGTAGTGCTCATACCTACTCTTATACAGTGGTATATGGCTTTTGGCATGGCCAGAAGGTACATGAACTTCTTCAAATCAAATGTCTAAAGACACCATGTTTGAGGACATAATTTATATGCAGGTGGCTTAAAAGGAGTCCACAACATGGGCAGGTTCTGTTATTCTGTCCTTTCTCTTAACATCTGCAAACTTTTCAAACGCATTCAGAAAACAGAAATAGTTACACTGCACACAAAAAAGCTATTAGAATCTCCTCCTGCCTTTGAGAGTTGGTAAGCTTAGTGGAATTCAATTAAAGTTTATAGTGCACTTTACCAGGAGGGCAATTTTGGTGTAATCACAGACAAAATTAGACAGAAATGTTGTCATGATGGCATTAAAGTATGCAGAGATAACACAGCTAAAGGAGGGTCTTTGCTGTGCATTCCAGGTCTAAAATACATTTCAAGTTATCCCTGAATGCCTCTGCTTTGGCCTATTAGCCAGATAAAGTCAACCTCAACAGCAGGAGGAAAAATTTTACTCAGACTCCAGTGTTTTAGATGCTTTGTCATAAACAAATCAGAGGCAGAATTTCACTTTAGTTTTTCCCATGAGGTTCTCTGAATGAGCATCAGGATTCTGAGGTTAAAGATTTTAATTAAAGGAGTACAAATTAAAACCTAACAATTTGCTACCACTTGTGTTAAATAGCGTTAAATACATGAGGCTGCCCTTTGTCCCCACAACCTCCAAGATTCCTTCAGAGTCACCGGCAGAGGAGATAAGAAGTACTCCTTGACATTTTTTTCCTCTACATCAAGGTGTAAAATATCTGTTCAGCCCTTTCCAGGGATTTATGCAGATACAGGGATAGCAAGATCACAGCTACATGCAAATTATATACACAATTAAACACAGTGTGACCTTCCAAGAGAAGCTAAAACACCATCATGATTTACTGATGATTTTCAAAATCAAAAGATCAAAGGTGGGTGTTGTTTGTTTTTGTTTTTTTCCCAAAAATGCAAGGGCAAAACGTAGATGGACTTTGAAGAATATCAGTTGCTAGTGATGTTGCATTCCCTAGTAACATTGCATCACCACATGAACAATGCTTAGGATTGAGGGCCCATGTATAAAACACCTAACCACATACAGACATGTACCTTCACCTTGTGCACCCTGGGCTTATGTCTCAGTCTCTGTGCTGTTTGCAATGAGAGCTCTTGGCCAGTTTAGCAATCATAGAATCATAGAATCATAGAATGGTTAGGGTTGGAAGGGACCTTCAAAGGTCATCTAGTCCAACCCCCCTGCAAGAAGCAGGGACCTCCCTGACTAGATCAGGTTGCTCAGAGCCTCAACCAGCCTGGCCTTGAACGTTTCCAGGGATGGGGCATCCACCACCTCTCTGGGCAACCTGGGACAGTGCTCCACAACTCTCATTGTAAAAAATTTTTTTCTAATATCTAATCTAAACCTCCCTCCTTCTAATTTAAACCCATTACCCCTTGTCCTATCACAACAGGCCCTACTGAACAGCCTGTCCCCATCCTTCCTGTAGGCCCCCTTGAGGTACTGGAAGACCGCTATCAGGTCTCCCCGGAGCCTCCTCTTCTCCAGGCTGAACAGCCCAAACTCTCTCAGCCTGGCCTCATAGGAGAGGTGCTCCAGCCCTCTGATCATCTTCGTGGCCCTCCGCTGGACCCTCTCCAACTAGTCCATGTCCTTCTTATGTTGGGGACTCCAGAACTGGACGCAGTACTCCAGGTGGGGTCTCACCAGGGCAGAGTAGAGGGGGAGAATCACCTCCCTCGACCTGCTGGCCACACTCCTCTTGATGCAGCCCAGGACGCGGTTGGCCTTCTGGGCCGCAAGGGCGCATTGCAATGTATTACATCAGCGTAGAGAAGTTCAAACTTTTCTAGAAGCCTTTAAACAATTCAGTGATCCTTTGGGAAGGACAAGAGAGGGATGAAGATAGAAATTATATTTTATAGAATGATAGAATGATTTCAGTTGGAAGGAACCTTTAAATGTAATCTAGTCCAACTGCTCTGCAATGAGCAGGGAGATATTCAGCTAGACCAGGACTCCAAAGCTGGACACAGTAGGAGAAGTGGGATCTCAGCAGGGCAGAGTAGAGGGGAAGAATCACCTCCCTCGACCTGCTGGCCATACTTAGCTTCATGCAGCCCAGGATACAGTTGGCCTTCTGGGCTGCAAGTGCACGTTGTCGGCTCATGTCCAGTTTTTCATCTACCATTGTGCCCAAATCCTTCTCCTCGGGGCTGTTCTCAATCCCTTCATCCTCCAGTCTGTATTGATACCAGGGGATGCCCTGACCCAGGTGCAGGACCTTGCACTGGACCTTCTTGAACTTCATGATGTTCACATGGGCCCACTTTTTGAGCATGTCCAGGTCCCTCTGGATGGCATCCCACTCCTCAGGCATGTCAACCATACCACTCAGCTCGGTGTTGTCTGCAAAGTTGCTACAGGTGCACTCAATCCCAATGTCTATGTCACTGAAGAAGATATTAAACAGTATTGGTCCCAATATGGACCCCTAAGGGATATCTCTCTTCACCGATCTCCATCTGGACATTGAGACATTGAGCACTAATCTCTGGATGCGACCATTCAGCCAATTCCTTATCCACCAAAGGGTCCATCTGTCAAATCCATATCTCTCCAATTCAGAGAGAAAGATGATGAAATTGTATTTCTTGCCTTCAGTTTCTAAGGCAGTAAGAATTTATAAATATCAGAGAGACTATGCAGTCCTGTTCAGAACATAAAAGTAACACACTGAGTCAGGCCAAAGGTCCATCTGAGCCAGTATTCTCTCACTGACAGCTTCTAAAACCAGATGCCTAGGTAAAAGGGTAAGAACAGATCAATCATATTTGGTACTTGCTCCCATCAACGAACCTCCCCAGGATTCTGCATGAACTCATCCAGTCTTTCACACTGTTACAAAGAAGTACACTTTCACTCCTGTTACAAAGAAGTCTAGAGTGTAAGTAAACCTCACTATTTTTTTTTCTTTAGAATGTGGCCTATAGGTCCTCATATTGAAAAAGACTGTACTTAACTGATCCCTGTCACCCCTTCTATACCACTCAGTGTCGTTACCCATCATCATATTCCCTTGACACCTCTGTCAGGCCACTGCCATTCTCTGAATCTTTTCCAAGTTGCACCTGAAGGGAGTAGAACTACACAGAGTTTTCAAGATGCAAGCAGTACATACAGTACCATGATCTTGTATTCCTTTCTATTTTACTTTTAATATTCCCAATACTGTTCTGCTTTTTGACCTCTCAGACGATGTGTTCAGACAACTCTCTATTATAAACCCAGATCTACCTCCCAGAGACTAAAGGCCAGTCCAGAACTCATCACATGATATATGGAAGCTAGGACTGTTTCCCGCCCAGTACTTCACTTAACATTTATCTATGTGTAATTTGATCTGCTCATCTATTGTCGGGTCACTGAGTCTCATGAGGTCCTTACACAATTTTTCAGTAAGTCTTCATCTTTACTGTTGTGAATAACATTTGCTGATGGCACTAATTCATGCCCTTAGCAGCAATTCGCCCCTTTTCCAGCTCATTTATGAGTATATTGAGAATTAATGGATGAATATGAATGAGTATCAGCATTGATCCCAGCACAAATTCTTTGCAACTTCACAGGCAGTCTTTTACTACTGTGAAAACAGATCAGAGTCCTATCCCTATGCTACCTCTTCAAAAAGTTCTTTTTGTGTTGCTAAATTAATGGTCATGTATGCAAGCCTCACATGCCATAACTGCCCTATTTTCTTAAAAGCTTTCAGGTTTGAGATCTTGTTGAAAGGTCTACAAACATCATTTCTCCCAACCTTCAGGTTTATTATGAAAATTCTAGCAAGAGATAGAGGAGTTTCCAATCACTATATGCAAAAGAAACTATGAAATTTACTTTAGTTGTGCAGCTGGCTTGGATTTTTTTTAGGTTATTTTCCAAAAGAAGTCAATTAGACTTAAGAAAAGATGTTCAAATTAATCAAATAGAAACTTTACTTAAATCTCTACAAGAAGTTTTTAAAAATAAATCAAACTCACCAAGTCCAGCTGGCTGCCTGTTACAAGTGGTGTCCCCCAGGGGTCGGTACTTGGGCCCATCTTGTTCAATATCTTTATCGATGACCTAGATGAGGGGGTTGAGTGTACCCTCAGTAAGTTTGCAGATGACACCAAGTTGGGTGGTGGTGTTGATCTGCCTGAGGGTAGGGAGGCCCTTCAGAGGGATCTGGATAGACTGGATCGCTGGGCTGAGCTGAATGGGATGCGGTTCAACAAGGCCAAGTGTCGGGTCCTGCACTTTGGCCACAATAACCCCAAGCAGCGCTATAGGCTCGGGGCTGAGTGGCTGGAGGACTGTGAAGAGGAAAGGGACCTGGGGGCGTTGGTTGATGCTCAGCTGAACATGAGCCGACAGTGTGCCCAGGTGGCCAAGAGGGCCAACAGCATCCTGGCCTGCATTAGAAATAGTGTGGCCAGCAGGAGCAGGGAGGTAATCATCCCCCTGTATTCGGCGCTGGTGAGGCCGCACCTCGAGTATTGTGTTCAGTTTTGGGCCCCTCACTACAAGAAAGACATTGAAGCCCTGGAACGTGTCCAGAGAAGGGCAACAAAGCTGGTGAGGGGTCTGGAGCACAAGTCCAGAGGACTTGTGAGGAGCGGCTGAGGGAGTTGGGATTGTTTAGTCTGGAGAAGAGGAGGCTCAGGGGAGACCTTATAGCTCTCTATAACTTCCTGAAGGGAGGTTGGGATGAGCAGGGGTTTGGCCTCTCCTACCAGGCAACAAGCAGGACTCGAGGTAATGGCCACAAGTTGTACCAGAGGAGGTTTAGGTTGGACGTGAGGAAAAACTTTTTCTCACAAAGAGTGATCAGGCACTGGAATGGCCTGCCCAGGGAGGTGGTGGAGTCACCGTCCCTGGCAGTGTTCAAGAGGCGGCTTAATGAGGAGCTACAAGATATGGTTTAGTAGCTCTGGCACCAATGGTAGTGGGAAGACGGTTGGACTAGATGATCTCATAGGTCCCATCCAACCATGTGATTCTATGATTCTATGATAAGTCATGCACTGACATCTCAGTGCACACCCAAAACTTCTTTGAATAAATCAAAAGAAAGCTGAGACTGTCTGCAAGTTCAGCAAAGGCCTGCCTTTTGTCTCATATGCACAAAACTGTTTCTTGCTTACTGCACTGTGCTTTCAATGTGCAGCATCTCATTGGGTGCTGTGTGATAAAATAAAAACCAGGCTAAGTATAAGCTTTTATCTCAAGGGCAGTTAAAAGGTAATTCTCATTTATCAGAACATTTCAGTGAAGCAGAAATGGACACTGACCAAGACACAAAAGACCAATAATCAGTCTGACCCTCCTCCTGCTTCCCCACATCAGGAACAATGACAAGAGAGTTAGAGCAGTATAGAGTTCCAGCCGTATTAAATATCCAGGGTTATGGAAATTTTTCTTGCAATCCAGGATTTAGAGTCATGATGCTTGACCTCCTCCTGCTGCCTAATAGTTACATTCAGTCCACATAGAAAGTGCGTTATCTTCTGTGCCCACATGACAACATTCATCTCTACATGAAGCCAAACAATTAAACACAGGGAAAAGGCTGACTTCCTCTCCCCTGTGTCTGGAGCCATCTCAGACTTAAGTGCCTCAGCTTCAGCAACAATAGCACTCAAACTATAACAAGCAGCTCTTTCTTACTGAACTTGAGGCAAATCCTACTCCTGAACAATCTCTATGCTGTAAGGAACAGCAGCATCAGAAGGATGGATGGCTGTAATTACAACAAGGTTACTGCCTTGGTAGACAGTAAGAGTAGCCCAGTTCAGTGCTGTTGCAGCCTACAGTCCATCGCATTACACTGAGAGGGAAGCCAGAGAACGGTAATTAGGGTGATTTTATTGAAGGTAGACTCCAGGAATTTTCCTGCACTCATTAAGAAGATCACAAATTCCCCTGTATCTTCTGTGCTGAGGCCCATGCCAGCTACTAACATAAGATTATCATTTTAGGGTCTGCATCACTACACTGCATTTCTGGTTGTGTCAACCACACCCCATCCGTGTGAGGGTCAAGGCATCATCCTGAGTATCGAGTTTCAGCCAGTAAAGAAGTGCACAAACCTTGTATTTTACCAATTTCAATACAAAACTTCTTGCCTTTTAATTGCTTTTCACCATAAGGTCAAAAAGAAGTACAAATAAGTTTAAAAGTTGTGTTTGAGATGGATATGTGAAACTGCAACTTTATAACCAAAACCTGAAAAAAATGCTGATTCATAAATTCTTCTGCATTTGCTTACTCTAAGGAAATTATGTTCAATTGTCCTTTTGCTGACACTACTCAGAAGTGTCAAGTAACTCTATTAAAGTCAATGGAGCTATACTTAAATATATCCTCTGGGAACAAATTAGATCAATGATTTTCATAGCATGCAAATTTCCAATCTATTTCTACGTGATTAATCATGTTTTCAACATCTGCACATAATTTGTTTCTTCTGAAACTACTATCTTTGCATCAGCTATAACTACCCTTTTACAAACAGTTTTTAGGCAGATTTTTTACCTACATCTCATCAATGTTGGAGGCCAGGAATTATAAGCTCCATGGAATCTAGGTTCCTGAATCTTTAAACTCTGAAAATCTTATACTGAAAAAAAAAATGTCTTAAATTAATGAAAAGTAGCAGCAGTTCTCTTAAGGTTCTTTTCAGACCATCACTGTCAATTTTTTTTTAATATTTGAGAAGGAAAATCAGAAAATTTCAAGTCAAGCCTCAAAACTGTAATTAACAGGAAATACTTTGGATAGTTATTGCTGGCTATTCCCATTTAGCAATCTGTATTAGTTTGCTTTTTATTACATCAATCTTTTTTTTTTGTTAGGAAGGAAAAGACAAAATGAATCTTGGCATTAATGCTATCAGATACTGGGGAGTCATAATAATTGCATCTCTGAACACAGAAATAATATTCAACACAGCCATGCAAATCCATATAGCAAATTAAAATTTGCTGGCTACCTTCAGCACAGTGAGTGTCTATACTTAGTTGTCATTATGTGCTTATGTTGTGCAATCTCGGTAAAGCATTGAAGAAAGCTTTGTTTTGATTAGAAAAAACACTCTTTAAAGAGTCTGCACAATCTGGCACTATAGATTGCATCACTCTCTTGAAAAACATCCAAGAGCACACCACAAAGAACCATCAAAATATTTTTTTTTCTTTTTACCCCTAAAAGAAATAACTCCACAGTAGTTCTTTCCCTCTCCATTTATATTCTTTTTCCCACCAGACAGCTAATATCCACACTAATCCTTCAGGCAAAAAAAAAAGCAGAAGAGTCTGTCTCAAAAGTATCTTCACACACCTTTCCCCTTATTTCCCTCCTCCCTCCAAAGGCAGCAGCAGAAAAAGAAATATGCCTGAAATTAATTCTTATCACTAGTCCTGTAGGGTTGTCATGTTAGAGGCTTCTGAATCTATTTCTTCTGGCTCTTCCACCTGCAGATACAGGAGGTAGCAACAAGGAAAAAGAAAAAAATACTAAAGCGTCATTCACCAAACAACAATTAAATATGAAGTGGCAATGCCTGCCTTTACTTGCAGCACCTGATAGCAAAAGCTGAGACTACAGCAGGACAGAGGTTTGCTTTCCAGTTCCTAATTGCTCTCTGCAAGCCCTTCAGAAAGCGACAGAAGACTGAGCAGTAACTTAAACCTTTCTAGCTGTATTTCTCTGCCTCTTGGGCCTCCCCTCCTTTCCCCTCCTCTGGTTCTTTCTGCCCCGCCCCCTACTTGTGCCGCTCACCCCTTCAGCACCATCTGGCAGCCAGGCTCGAGTGTGCGCTGGTGGCCTTCCACAGAGTGCCAGGCTGTACCAACCCTTCTCCAGACCTGAGGTCATGGGTGCTCATGGAACCTCAGCATAAGCCTGGAGATCCTTCTGCTGATGGCAAAACCACCCTGACCTCTGCCGCAAGGAGCCTGTCTGTAGGCCTGTGGTTGCTGTCCTAGGCCAGGCAGGTGAGAGAAGTTGAGATTCATCTCACACACCTTCTGTTCCCTAAAGCATCAGGATACGCAGCTCTGCCTTATTTAAAAATTGCTCAGCAACTGCTAAATCCCTGAATACCACTACCTGCCACTAAAGTAAGGGCGGAAATACAGCCACTCCTGGTTCCCTGTCCTCAGATGTCCTTCCTCCAAAAAGTTTCTTTTCTGTATCTGATCTCTAATTTGCCCGCTGACTAATGAACTCTGACTGAAATCCCTTACACATAGAGAACACTCTAGGTTGACCCTTAATCCATCACAGAAGCTGCTGGGTCTGGACGAGAGAGAGATGCCATCACTTTTTCATGCCTCAGATTGTCGCATAAAGCCGAAGCTCTGAAGCACCCACTGGAGCTGTCTGGATCTCTGATGCTGCCCACAACTGCTTCTGGCAGCCCTCTTCCAGCTTCTGCCTTCCCACTGAGCCACAAACCTGTGGCAAGCCAAGTTTGAGGTCACTGAAAGCCAGCTATGAACCTGATGAAGGAAGAATAAGTCCTTATTGTTAATTCATTTGCTTCAAATAAAATGTTAAGCTGACAGACTGGACAAGAGTTTATGTGAGTGTTGGACTTCAAGAGCAAAAACATCCAAGAAAAATCACAGTTATGAAGTCAGAACCAAAGGAAGCCAGGTAGGGTTAAACCAGAGATCCTGTGAGCTGATGCCACAGCATTTCACACAATCCTAGCATGACAACACCTCTTCCAACACCACAAGGCTCCCAGCACTAATGGGCACAGAAAAAATCTTCCTACGGGCTGCTGCTGTAAGACCACATTGGCTAAATGTCCTGCAACACCAGTGTAGTGAGGAGGAGGGAGAGGTTCCCACTTCATTCTTGAAGCAGATGAACGGGGTATGAGGTTTCATTTAGTCATCAACAAACTCCTGAGAGTTAGATACTGCAGGGGATAAGCAAATGAAATGGTTTATTTTGGAGTGAGCAAACCCAAAATGGGGAAGTGAGACTATCTCGGCTGGACAGTGCTATTAAGAAAGGAAGCCTTGGAGGGGCTTGGGAGGATGACATAGGTCTCATTCAACAGCATGTATCTCTTTATCCACCTGTTTAATTAGTAGGATTGTATTGTTTTGGGAATATTCCAAAACCCACTTTGGATGCATCCAAAAGGAGGTGCACAGGAAAGAAAGACAGGACTCAAAGCAAAAGCTAGCCATGGAAACAAGATTAAACCACAATTGGGAAACTCCAATGGAAATTTTCCTGCACCAGCAGATCAAGAAGTTAGCATTCCTCAGGTATAAAAACATGAAGGTAGGTTCAAGTACATATATATAACATCATCTCTCCAGAGACAGTTCTCTCAGCATCAAGATGAATTTCCAGTTGCTATCATTACTTTGCTGCTCCTTCTGAGCAGCACAGCCAGGCTTTAAACTAACTTGGGCTCCTAATCAGAGGCAAAAAATGTATGGGGCAATTACATTTCACTTTCTGAGCATAGATTTTGTTCAGTGTTGCCAGCACTGAAAAATCAAGAAGGAAAGTTATCTCAAATAAAGTATGGAGAAAAATTCTCAGTCTATGCCAAAGCATTTTTATGTTTTCCATAACTTCAAAAACACATGCATAGCTCATATGTCACTTTGGAAAGGTTAAATGAATAGGGGAGTTTGAAACATCTCAAATTTCTTTCATTTCATCTCATCTCCTTTATCATCATTTCTGCAATGACTCCAAAATCCGGCTGGCATTCAGAAAGTGCTCAAAAGGGCAAGAAGTGTTTTACCACATCACTCCTTGAAAATCAATTGAAACTAAGTGAACAAACGCCTTGCTGTAGCTTGGACAGCTATTCAGAAATGTTCCTGGTCATGACTCTACTTAGATTTAAAATTCATTGCATTCCCAAGAACAAGCACAAACAGCTGGTGAATTGAGATTAGTCAGGCTCACACCTCTGCTTCTTATTCTCGTGGTATCACTCGGCTATGACCCCTAGGCTAGGGGTGACAGCTCTTATTCAGCCAAGCAATCCAGGCCTGCAAGATGATCTGATGGACCAGACCCTCCGAAATTCATTAGCCAGAAGATGCTAACTCTGTGCCATCTTTTCTCATGCAGTTTCTGGCAACCCTTACACTATCTCAGATAGCTCAGAGAAGTTGAATACCCCAGTGTCTCCTCCTTGGGACTGCACCAAAAAAACCCCCAACAAACATAGGTGACAACAGAGATGTGGTCACTTACAGGTAGGCACAAGGGCACATGCAGCAAAATATCTGCAGCCATTCAGGACTGAGAGAGATGTGTTTATGTCTCACATTTTAGATTTAAAAAAATTTAAAAAAAAAAAAGATAGAATGTATCTGACAGAGTTTAACAACTTGAGGATCTGAGGTAACAGCTAAACAACTAAGAATCACATGCATACATAGTCAATTCATTAAAATAAGCTATTACAGCCAAGCATTTCCTAATCAGATAATTAGCAGCCTCTAATGCAATTAAGTTTACACAGCCAGCTAGCATAATTAAAAGACATCACTGAAATAGAACCATTATCACAGCATAAGGGTCTTTTGTCTGATTTTTATTTTTCTTTAGAAAGCTCTAGCTAAAACCGTAGGTCCAAGGGAAACACATGGACTCCATTTAAATGTTAGATGCATTTCCACAGAAGATCAGAGGTTATTCTCAAAGTGTCAGATGAAAAATTCCATCCAAGTGATACAGGAATATTTTAATATTTCATTATAATTATGCTATTCTTTTTTTTTTTTTTTTTGTCAGGGCTGTTGGCTGAATTTACCATCTAACTATCTGCTTTCCCAAGGGCTGGCACCTACTCTCAAGGTCTCACACCAAATAAAAGCTCACAGTGCTAGGCTGCCACTCAGGAAGACTTAAAAGAACAACTCCTTCGGCTATGGGACCTGCCAACACAGGAGATGTGTGTCTAGCTAGATAGCACACAACACGAGCATCAGATTCAGTGCTAAAAATTTACCAGCAAGAATCTCCCCACAGTAACAGCATATAAGAGAAAGCAGGCATCTTCTGCTGCTTGGACTCATTGAATACTGTGTTACTCAATACCTGAACTGGCAAGTACCTGCTACTAGGATCTACAAGAAACAGTAAACTCTGTAGGCAGCCTTAGGGCTGATTAAAGTTTCAGGTCCTGCAGTTTCCTATTCCTGGCTCTGTCACATACGCACTACTTCCACTCTATCCTTGCAAATAAAACCACCACATTTCCACTGCCCCTTGTAGCTTTGGTTGCAATCAGATTCAAGAGTACAGTTGACTGTTGTTTTAGTGATTTGATCTGGATTATATTTCTCTTTCTGAACAAGGAGAGCATCTGTATTTTCAGGCTTCACTACTAGCGTCCCTCTCAGAGGTTTTTCCTGGTGGACTAGGACAACCAGCTTACCTCTGACTGAGGAAATGTGGAGAAAGACCCCCCAAAAAGCAAACATGAAAACGTGCATGTTTTACAGAACATTTTCTTTGAAAGCCAAGTCCTGAAAGGTCTCCAGGCAAACTATATCTCTATATTCAAGTCTACAATGACAGGTCATGAAACAGTCCCAACCTCTTTTATTCAGTAGAATTATGTCTATGCCTGAACCTGAACTCACTTGCCTATCTCTAGGCAACCAGCAAACCAAAGATTTGGGTAGATGGATCCCATCCTAGCAGCCAACATTGGCAGACTGCAAGCTAACCCATCTTCTAAGTCTGCTGCCCAGGATCACTGTAGAGACAGGCCTGCAAGATGCAATGATCTCTGCTGAACATGGAAGCCAAGACACCTAGCTTAGAATAGATGCCACACTTGCAGGGGTGGAGGTTAGGTGGCTTGCACGCTCTGCTTTGACACAGAAGGACTCAAAGATTGAATTAGGGCAAGTGAATGGAAGCACCCATGCTGCGGAAGAACAGCTGTAAACTTGTACAGGTATCTTTGCACTGTGATAAACAAGCATGCTTTTCTTCTTGTTTATTTGTGAAAAGTAGTAACATAATTTTTACTCTATTGAAATATTGAGGTTATTTACATTCCCCTAGAATTGAATCAGGTCCAGCTGTCATCTGTGATAGTGCAATTTAAACCTGCAGTACTCTGTGTGATGTAAAAGGAAATAACAGGGACCTCAGTAAATATGCAGTGCTCAAAAGAAACCACAAAATCTATGAACTTCATCAGAGAAAGGGGAACCTGGGGAAAAAAAAAAAAAATATACCCTTTCTAGCACTTTCAAGTCACTCAGCACAGGCAACCAGGCTTAGCAAATCCAAAAGAGGTAGACCTGGGCTGGACTGGTGGACAGTGTCATATTTTATGTCTTTTTTGTCACCTGTGGAGCCAAAGCACTAAAAAGAAAAGATTTCCACCAAAGAAACATGGGAGTCACATGCAAGAGATGGGACCAAAGTTGAAGTGAAGTGACATGAACACCTATGAACATTTAAACTTTGACCAAAATAAAACAAATAAATTAAGCTACACAAGATGGTACTCAATAACTTTCATATAGCTTTTGCTGTAGGGTATTTGAAGTTGAAGGAACGGAAGATAGGTTATGCAAACTCTGATGCATACAAAGACCTTATTCAAAAGGCTGTCTGGGTGGCGGAGCTCTCAAAAGTCACTGAACTTGTCTGTCTTTCCTTCCTCATAAAAGTCTAGTTAGACCTGGGAGACCTCAAGGGCACCAGGGCAATTCTATTTTTCACTATGTGGGGAGAAAATATAAGCACTAATTACCTTTTTTTGTATAATACAAAGGCCTTAGGAATGGTGAGGAACGAGCATGAGGATATAAAGCAAGCACACAAATCTTTGTCCAGATCATCTTTCCACAGAAGTGACTGCAAATCAAGAGCAAAGCTCCTCTGATTGCTTATTAGTAACAGAGGCCAGCATGTGCCTTCCCATCAGCTCTGCTGTCACTTATATGTTCTGGTGCTGAATGCAGAGAAAGCAGTGATTTGTCTTGCAAAAACTCACATTTTTCTTGCCGGAAAGGGCTATTTTAGGCAGCTGGATCTGAACACAGCCTCAGAGGCCTGGTGGCTTTCTAGCCCTTCTGGGACACTTCAGAGAAAAAGAAACATGGAGTTGACATACCTACTGAGTCTCAGCAAACCAGCTGTGTAAGTTAAAGGGGGTGAGATTTAATTTAATTTACTTTCTTCTAGCTTCATCAGCAAGTGTACAGAAGGATAGCAAAAAGCTAGTAACTTTTCCAGCTGTTTTCCTACCTGTGTGTAAACTGTCATCTTTTCTCCGAGAGCAGGCCTCTATGACTAAGACAACTTTCTGTCCTGTGCTCCATCAGGACTGATTTGTTGGACAATACTAGCTGCAGGGAGCCTGATCCAGCCTGTTTTGCAGCCTCCTGGCTCCACTGGAAATTAGCACGACAGGGAGCCAATAAACCCAGGGAAGCAGATATCATCTTGCTGACATCCCTTCTCCCTGCTTTCCCAGACTAGAGAATCCCCTCACCACCTTCCCTCCAGTCCACTTGATTTTAACTCTTCATACTGTCTATTTAGGATCTATATCTTGATGTGCAGAGGATAACATACCGCTGCTGTCCTCCCTTAGACCTGATAGGCCTCAGCTCCATCCTTCCTGCAAATAATCAGATCATGATTTAGGTGAGCCTTGCTCTGCTGGATGAAAATTGGAGTTGTCAGAACTACTGAGTCTCAGGAAACTCACTGTGCTAGTTAAAAGGAGCAGGGGGCCAAAATCTGCAGTATTTCTTTACCTGTGCATTTTTTTCCTAGACTTTTTCACCTGAGAGTGTTAAATTTTGAAAGAAGACACACATCTCATCTGCCCAAGTGAGTAATACGGATCTTCTATGCTTTTGTCAACGACTCACTTCTAAAGGAGCTGGTGCATATCTTACAGAAAATATCCAACCTCAATTCAAAGATTAAATTAAGAAATTCCAGGGAAAAGTAAGTAGCTAAGCAGGAGAAGAGGGAAAGCTGTCCCCTGTCCAGGGGGAATATATGCTTTCCTCCTGTCTGCAAAGAGATGTCATAGTTTAGGCTCGATCAGGACCAGACTACGCAGTCTCTCTTTCTCCAACCACCCCCCCCACCCTCCCCCTGGCCCTCCAAGAGAATAGGGACAGAGAATAGAAGAAAGAAGGCTCAAGGTTTGAGATAAGGACAGGGAGGAATCCTTAAAGTTACCATTGCGGGCAAAACAGACTTGATTGGAGAAAAACTTCATTTATTACTAGAAACAAAGCAGAATAATGAGACAGAGAACAAGATAACCTCCCCCCACCCCTCCCTCTTCTTGAGCTTAACATTATCTCTACTACCTTCCCCTACTCCGAGCGGCACAAGGGGAAAGAGGGAATGGGGGTTACGGTCAGTTCATCACATGTTGTTTCACGCTGCTGCCTTGTTGTCGGGGAAAGAACTCCTCACATTCCTCCCCTGCTCCAGCATGGGATTCCTCCCATTGCCTACAGTCCTTCAGGAACTGCTCCGGCATGGGTCATTTCTTCCACGGGGTGCAGTCCCTCCAGAATGGCTGCCCCAGCAGGCCCTCCACGGACCACAGCCTCCTTCAGGCATCCGCCTGTCCTGACGTGGCATCCTCCATGGGCTGCAGGGGGACAGCCTGCTTCACCATGGTCTTCACCACAGGCTGCATGGGAATTCTGGTCAGGAGCTGCATTACTCCTCCCCCTCCTTCTTCACTGACCTTGGCATCTGCAGCTGTTCCTCTCACCAGAAATTCTTCACAACAGGCAGGCAGACGCCTCTCAGGTTCTCTTCACATCTCCTCTCCTCTCCTCTCCACTTCTTGCAGTCAGACTGGGGCGAGTCGGGTCCAGATGGCCGCCCAGCAGTAGGCCAGAGGGTGAGGCCTGCAAGGCCCACAAGGCTTGCGCTTCCCCTCTCTGCCCCCACTCAGTGTCTTCACAACTTCTCTTTCTTTTTTTTTTCTTCTGTTTTTCCCCTTCTTTAAATACATTATTGCAGAGGCGTTATCACAGAATATTCTGCTACCAATTAGTCTGGCCTTGGCCAGCAGCAGGTCTGCCCTAGGCCTGGCCAAGTCCACTGAACAAAGGGGGACAACTTCTAGCAGCTTCTTACAGAAGCTACCATTGTATCCCCCCCTCACTAAATAAAACGAGAAAAAAAGAGAATACACAGGCTCTTTAAGCCGCTTCCCCCTTTTACCTGTCTTTCCATTGACCTCCTCAGGACAAAATCACAAGCAATGAGACAGCGGACCAGTCCTCCCTTCCATTATCCATTTTCTGAACCATTATTTCCTGTAGTGGTTTCCTTATTTTGCAGCCTGCTGCACAGGGTGATGGCGTTTTACATTTTTCCATAGTGCCAGAGCGATGGCATTTACTTCTGCTTTATAATTACCTCTTTCTGCTAAGCAGCATTCTCTATGTCTTAAATGGTATAACTTTCACTGAACAAAGAGCTCTTTGAAGTCCACCTCCTGACTTCTCCCAGGGAGTTTTGCAAAAACACGTTATGCTTAGCCAGAACATACAGCAACTAATGCTGCTAGCAACGTTCTCATACTGATCTTCTCTGTGTAGTTAAATTTGTGAATAAGAGACTGTAAACTTAAGATTTTAATGGATGGAAATCACTCTTCTGCATATTGTACTTGTTTTCTTATCTTTTCTCTCACCTAGCAAAGCATCTGACAAGGAATTTTTTAAGCATTTTAAGCATTTTTTTTCTTCAGCTCAGCACCTCGAAAAAAACCATCCAAAGCTTCCATGAGAGAGTGTAAGGAATGTTTCAAACACATATTATGTCACACCTTTCCCTGTCTCAGTAAACCTGTGCTAATGCACTCAATGCAAATCAACTCTCAAGCTGCTAAAAGAACTTTAAGGCATTGACTGCAGTGCAGGCTTCCTCAGATTTGTAAATACAGATTTTTCATGCTTTGTTTTACTGGGTGCTTCAGCGAGAGTGTGCCTACACAGCTGCCAAATAAATACCACTGCTCCATCTCATACAAACACTGAGAGAAATTAATTTTGTTTCATCCAGAAGGATCGTGGAAGCCTGCATGATTGATTACCCTCTGTACATTCTAAACCTTTTTTGTTCCTTATATATATATTTATGTATTTAAATAAACAAATAAGTAGCTTTAAAACCTTAGGGCAGCAGGATCTTTGACCTAGAGGGCGGTGTTGCTGCCTCATCTCTTCCCATCAAGTTGAGAAACATAAGGTTCCCAAGCAAAAGGAGCTCTTTTGTTCTGACAAGAGAGCTTGACAAATCCAGTCATATTCATAGGAGTGTGTGTGTCCCACAGAACTCACAGGAAACTATTTCCAGGTCAGAGACAAGGAAAAGCCATAAGAGCAAGCAAGCAAGTTTTGGAGAAAAACTCAGCTTTGCTGTGTATTTTGTTTTGAGCTTAGACTGGCCCCAGCAACGAGTTAAATCTGGTTTCTAATCCCCATCCAGACTTCTTTTTCAGCAGAGCTGGAGAATGTGCTGCATTATAAACAAACTTTCACTGCAAGCCCAGAGCCCCTGCAGGCTACCCGGTTAATAACAAGTAGGCTGTGAACTATGCAGTCTGGTTTCCTGCAGGTGCTCCAGTACAGATTCTCCAGTGCCTAATTAAAGTAGCTGGGCTCCTGCTGCCCTCTTTTCCACTATGGAGGCATCAATTTATATGTCATTCTCCTCCACAACATCATGAGTTCTCAGGTATGTTTTAGGAACATTTTGTTTTACGATCCCTGCCCTTCAGCTAAATTTGGTTCTAAGTGGTAAGCAAATTCAAATGCTGCTGAGGGAGCAGAGAGGCAAACAGCCTGTCCAGCCACATGAGCCTCATATCCTTCGGAAACTGGCCATAAGTGTGGCTGAGGGACCTGTCACCCTTTAGTAGGGATAGCTGTCTTCCCTCCACCTCCTTATTATACCCTTCGACAAACCTGCCATCTTCTGCTTTTGTAGCAGCCTACAGCTGTACTGCACTTTCAGTATTTCTCCTGGCTTGCTGAGAGGCAGGGAGCAAGCAGGCCGCCATCTGCACATGGTAACAATGTGTATTTTTGGCAAGGATGTTCTTATATGGTAGACGCCCTCTGGGAGCAGATGGACACATGCTGCCATGTGTCCTGGTTTTGGCAGGGATAGAGTTAATTTTCCTCTCAGTAGCTGGTGTGTTTGGATTTCGTGTGTGAAGAATGTTGATAAAACACCCTGATGATATGAGTTGTTATGAATGAGACCAAGGACGCTGCCCTGCTTTCCAAGTCTTGCCAATTTGCAGATGCAGGAAGCTGGGAGAAAGACAGACAGAATAATTGACTCAAACTGCCCAAAGAGACTATTCCATGCCATAAATGGCATGCTCACTATATAAGTGGGGACTGACCAAGGCAGGTATCTGCCTTCCTTGCATCCATCTTTCTCCCTCATTTGCTGGCATTGTTCCCTCTACCTTGCTGGCTCGCCTTTGCTCCTTTGCTTGCTGCTCGGTTTTGTTTCCGTGATCGCTGCTTGAGACAGGCTGTTATCGGTCATTGGGACATCGGGTGGTGAGAAAATGTACATTGTTCATTTTGTATATTTTAATATCCTTATCTTCTGTTATTGTAGTTTTCCTTTGTTATTTTAGTAAACTGTCTTCATCTCAACCCACGAGTTTTCCTTCCTTCCCAATTCTCTCCCCAGTCCCGCTGGGGAGGGGGAGGGTGAGCGAGAAACTGTGTGGTAATTTGGGCTAAACCATCACACCATGTTATACTGGTCAGCAGTGTTAAAGTATCATGAGTTGCCCTAAGAAATATACTTATTTCTTTATTTAGTCACCTAGTATTTTTTAGTACCTTTAGTCTGAGCTGAAGACACTGCTCAGTGTTCCCACATCCCCTCCACCTTGGATGACAGTACAGCTGAGCCTTCACTAAAGGCTGGATCTGATGGTGACAATAAAATGTTACTGGTGCTTTTGGGAACTAGTGTGGCTCATACATTTCAGAAGGGTATAGGCCCACACCTTTTGTGTGTCACCTACAGCTTCAAGCATGAAGCTGCATCTATGTGCAGAAGTAAACTTAGGGCATTTTCAAACAGAAGAGCTCATAGTTTTAGCAACCTCGTTTTCACAGAAATGCTGTTTCTGTACCCACAAGTTAAGTTTTGCACTTCCCAAGAAAGGAGAGCTCCAAAAAATGTAATGATTGTTTTTCAAGTTCTTCCCTATCTGGCAAATCCTTCCCTCCCCATTCTCACGATGTCTGGAAAGTTTACCTGTAGGTATCTGAATAATCAGAGAAATGAAGCCTACTGCACATTCCCAGCTTGAAAGCTTACTTCAGACCAGATGGAGTAATACTACTGCAAGCCCCTGAGTAGGCTCCTCTGGCTCTTTCTGGGTTAGAGTTATTAATTTATGACTTCAGGTCTCAACTTAATGACTTTGTGTGTTTTAACAACAGTTAAAAGCGTATTTTGCAATGGGCAAATGCATAATATCCCAAAATGTTCCTCTCCTGACAGTAAACTGCTATGTCAATGTACACAGTGACGGGAGATGATCAAATTGACTTGCTTTGTTCTTTCTCCCGCAGCTGCATGTGATATCTATTCAAAAAGTAAACACGCAAGAGTACAAATTGATTTGATTGAATTACCTGTGATTGAAAGGATGAGCCTTTAACTCTGTGGCTCAGTGCTGCCCAGCTGCTTTAATTGCAGCCAGTGGAAAAATTCCCTTTGATTTTAATGGGAACTAGCTCAACAGTGATGCTGTGCAAATCTCATCCTATATATTATAATATGGTGATATGTCAAATCATCTAAGATCTGCAAATCCCATATGAGAGAGACTGCACTATGTAAGACAGGCTTTCATGACACATTTTTACAATACCAAATACGAAGTATTAGTATTATATCTACTGTCCAAGAGTTTCTGTTAACCTCAGTTATATAACACAAAATCATCATTTAGAAATCACACAGCAATTTGACAAAGGGCTTAGTGTCCACCTGATGATCTCCAACAGAATGAACAAGATTAGGTGAATAGAGTCGTTAGCTTATTATTTACACAGCATTTCTCAAAACACCAAGGAATTCTACCAAGTAAATGAAGAGCACAAACTATAACACATGGAAAGGGGAAATAATGAGTTTTAAGAAGAAATTTAAATTATTCACTGAAATCTCAATCCTGCTGTTGCAAAACCTCTAAAGTGTTGCAAATCTGCTATGAATACCGGGTCGCTGTTAGGAAACCCCACACCCTTTTCCATCTCAATCTGGGCATCAAGGACTTTAATCAGTAGAATTATAATCAATAGCAATATTAATGATTGATAATGGAAAATACTGAATCAATATGAATTTGGAATGTAAATGTAGGGTGATTCTTACTAACCATGGAACTATAGGGTTAAGTTTTATATATGAAATATTCTCATCCTAATTAGTTAGGAGAGTGGTAGAAAAGGCACCAGTTACGCAGCTGGGGCCTTGAGCTGCCACTTTCAAGCTACAAGGTAACATATCCTTATCCTAGATAGTTCCCTATGTTGGGGTAGTTAGGCACCAATTGTGCAGCTGGGGCCTTGAGTTGTTACTTTCAAGCCAGAAGATTAAAGGACAAGGGGAACTTGTTCTCAGAACTGTACATAGAGATTTCAAGGAGGGGTTCAACTGACAAATTTGAGGAGGGGGCGTTCTGACGACCCCCGAGACCACCAAAAGACCCCCGACTCAAATTACTGAGCATGCGTAAATGGGAGGAGCTGTATTATAATGATTTCTCGGAATGTTGATGTTTATGCATGACAATATCTCGTAAATCTATTGAATATGTATATCGAATGTGTATATAACGGTGCCATTGAATCAGACAGGCGCGCACGCTAGGTGGAGTGATCCCCCGTGTGCCCAGTGCTGCAATAAAGAAGTGCCTGCTTCTTAACTTCTCATTGCTGTTAAGGAGTTTTATTCTGGATTTTGGTAACACTGCTGCCTGCAGAGAACACCAATTACCACTGGCTTACATGCACACAGCACACACGTTCCTGTCCTGAAACAAAACAGGCCAACTTCCTCACTTAATACGTTACTCCATAACACTTCAGTATGTCCAGCATTGTATTGTATTGCACTACTGTGCAGGGATTCAGCTTTCAAAAGAGATTTAGCTCATACAATGGTCTCAGTGCTCAGAAAGAAGCAGCAAGTCATGTCAATGATTTTTTTTTTAAAAAAAAAAACAAACCACAAACCAAAAATCTCTTTTTGCATAGTGCATTCCCCCAAAATGAAACAGAGACATCTGAAATCAAAAAGTGGAACATCTACCTGTTTTGGACTACAGCCTCAGGTTTATAACACTAGGTTGCAAGAAAAATGTTTCCAGTTGTATGCAGGACCGGTCGGGTCTCTTTTTAAAAAAAAGCCAGAAAGCCAGTCCCTGGGCCAGGCTGAGAGAGGACTGTCACAAGGGGGAGAAATACAATTGCCCATTACAAGCAGCATAGGGACGTCCAACCTACTGCACCTCAGCTGCCTGACCGGATCTCTATTCCTAGCTTCTTACTGCCCAACCCTTCAGATGCAGAAACGCAGGTTGTACTTGGGTCAGTTGCCCTGAGACAGCTGCAGTGACACCTAGCAGCTAGGTAGTCTAGCTGTCTTATCCTTGAATGTTTCATGGCAGGGGAGATGAATGGATAATCCCTACACTGTATATCAGACAAAACAATGCTAAGAAGAAAGTCTGATAAGCAATTCAGCAGATGCAGAAATAAGGGATGGCCTTCCTGCCAGAAAGAGGAGGTACCCCGCAGTGCCTCTGTGCTCCTGCAGCAGGTACCTGGCCCCAAGATGCAAGCCAGAATCTAAGTGAGAAGAAAAAGAAACAAGCAAAGCTATGAAAGATGCCCTCACCTCAACCAGTTTCCTGGGGCCTCCTAGCAAGGTCTCAGCTAGTAATAGATTTTTTTTTTTGGTTCAGTAACTGGACTGGAAACCTCTGAAATTGCTGGTATGCACAAGTGTGTGCAGAAAGATGCTGATCCTAAACAAAACGATTAATGTTGCACTAAAAATATTTCTCCTCAATGGTTAGTGCAAAGAGTAATAAAATACTATGCTTCACCCAAAACTTGCTTTATGTACTTTTTAAATTTAGAAGTAAATAAATGAAACCTTAAGCTGTAATAAAGATATTTTGAAACATAATGGTGTAACCTTTTGTTTTGAAAATATTCAAACTGTGTGGGTTTTTTTTTTCCAGTTTATGTTTGCATTTCTATTTGTGACAGTCCAGAAACACCAGGTTTTACAAAATAAATAAACTACCTAAAAGGGCTTATTTGTTTGTTCTAGTTCAACTTCATACTTAATTCAGCATCAAGTACAGCAGGTAGGTTCTGGGAGACATCCCAAAAAGCCTGAAAGCTGAAAGGAACAGCAAAGGGCCCTACAGGTTCCCTCAAGACAAGATACTCACCCTGTGCCATACAGCTGCCAGCGCCTAACTCCCAGTCACTTCACTTGTGCCGCTTGCAATAATGGCATCGCTAATGCACCAGTAACAACGGCAAAGGAGATTTCCATCAGCCAGTACAGGAATGAATTTTAGTTCCAGGTAAAGTCTGGAGTATCTAAATAAAGCTAAGCGCGTGCTTTGTATTTGCAGCCTTAACACAACTGCCATTTTGATTTCTCATAAATAAATAGCCTATGTGCTTTCTTTCTCAGAAATGTATCACAGACGGTAAAACAAGGTGCTAGAACACTTAACTGCCAGCGTCCAAGCAAACAGTATCATTTCAGTGTATATAAGTCTCCTGGGGCTGGACATAAAAATTCAGCTGGATGATTAGGAGCCGATGATTTAACTGAGAAAGCTGGCAACAGAAAGACATAAACTGAGTTGGAGGAATTTTTTAATGACTAGCAGACCAATAAGGGAGGTATTTCATTGCACTGTCAGATACTCTGCATCATAGGAAAACGGCAATTTATTAAATATGAGTTGTTAATGTTTTTCTATCCCTGCAGTTAATTCCTGTCACATCAGTGACACTGGTGCTTTAAAAATCCCAAGACAAACATGCATGAACAACAATCAGAAGAGGCCAATAGCTCTGAGTATTAAACCTTCTTGGTATCAGGCAGAGCAGAAGATTTTGGAGCCTGCATGTGTTGTGCATAATTTTGCACACGTGGGAAGTAACCTCCTTGCACTCTATACAGGCTGAGGATGTATAGGATACCAGTCTCAGATGCCAGGAGGCTACATTCAAGTCCATACTGTGCTTGGGATGAAAAATTTTGCCTTGACTCATGTGGATCAGAGTCCAATACCTCAATCATCTGCAACTTCTTGATGTGGTTTTTGGCAGCAAAGTTGTACTGCATACGTAACTCAGCAAGCTGGGCCCTGGGTTGCTGCCATGCAGACAGGCAGTCTGCACTGTCACACCTCTTCCCCTGCACTCTAGAAGACAGGAGGTTTCTCCACTCCTCTTCCCCATTCCAACACACAGAGAAAACTGCCTCTGCTGCAGAGCATTGATGGGAGATGTGAAGGACATGAAGGCTGTATCTAGTGCATCAAACTCAGTATGTTTAATCAAGACAAAATAAGAAAAGCTACGTTTTTCTTAAACAGCTGCAGAAATTAGATTCTTAGCCAGCTCCCACTGGCTTTCAAGGAGAATGTAAGCCCAAACGTCACTACGAGCCTTTGAAAATATCATCCCAGAAGCAAACGGGTATGGATATGATGCCATAAAAAAAAGCCCAGCTTTTTTTCTACCTATCCATATATCTAAGATTTGCTGTAAATGTTAACATTTTCAGATCCTGTCCTTTTCTCTTTGGCCCTAAGGAGCAAAGCAAAGGACACAGATCCAGTGGCAGGAGTTCCTGGGTGGTCTGCAATGAAGCAGACTATAATTTCTTCTGAGCTATGAGATTTTTTCCCCTGTTCTCATCAGGGAGGATACTTCGAAAAGAATAAAATGTTCCTAAAAAACTTAATGGGGAAAAAACCCAAACAAT
The DNA here is from genome assembly GCA_009806455.1 of Tetrax tetrax. Taxonomy (NCBI): domain Eukaryota; kingdom Metazoa; phylum Chordata; class Aves; order Otidiformes; family Otididae; genus Tetrax; species Tetrax tetrax. The sequence continues at coordinate 55,972 of WHYT01015782.1, forward strand.
TGTCTCTGCAAAACATGTTTGGTTCATTCTCTTTCATCCATGCAAACATTTAATGAGTTTTATGAAATCTTCATTTCTCTCATCTTGAAGCTAGAAAATGCAGTATTGGTAAATGAATTATGGTTTTGATTCCCAGAAATCTGTGTTGAAATGGGAAACATGAGCACTAGAAAGACCAATAATGTGCATAAGTATACACAGCACCAAATTCATTATCAAAATACTACCAGCAATAAGCATGTGACAAATATAAATCTTGGAAGACTGGATAGGAGCATCTCCATTGTTCATAAGAGGTATCGTGGGGACAAGTCTAAGTGGAAAGGCTCATTTCCAATGTTGTCTTTTACATTCAATGTGTGTGGTTTGCCATTTGGTGGGTACTTGTTCTTCCTAGAACTAAACTTTCTGATTTGTGAGCTTAAAACATGTCATCATTAATAGTTTATTTTCCATTTTCTGTGGAGGACTGAGATTCTGCTTACTGCCATTCAAAAGACAGGTGAGCTAAAGTAAGAAAATCTGATGGGCATTTGATTTTTCAATAACAGTGAAGATCCTGATATGTGCCTATCTGACAAAAAAATGTCCTCCTTCTTTTAATATACTTAAAGGAAGACAGGGAAAAAAGTGGTATAAGAAAAAAAAAATCTGTGAAAAATTTGGGTATTTACATACATGTTTGTGTTCATTCAGAACATTCCCAACTGAAAAAAACTGTTTTTACAATAAACAAAAAATAATGTGCTTCAATGCATTGGTATGATTTTGTTTACTGAGGTTGAACTGTCTTATACTTCACAGGAATGATTTATTAATATTTGGAAAAAAAAAATTATTTTTCTTCCTTAAAAATCTCAAAACAATACAAATCTTTTAAAATAAACATTATTTTTTTTCTGTACATACAATGACAATAAAACTTCATCTGCTGCTGGAAAACATATTTTAAAACATGAAATACACTGATGCTTTTACCCAGTGTTATTTGATCTATATTTGGAAAATCAAACTGTCTCTGCTGCCTCATATATTACTATTGTCACACATTAGGATTAAGTTAATATCCCAAAACTCCCAGTCAGGAGCAAGTCATACTGTAGTAGATTGTGTTAATACACAGAATTGTGCATGATTCAAATACAGATTTTATAATTATTTACTGCTATTTTTTTTTCCTTCACAGCAAGGTCCGCAGGTTTCTTAGGTTTCTATAACCAAAAGAAAAAAGTAAATTAACTCAGTACGTAATTGGAGTCAACATGTCTCTATTCAGCAGTTGTTTCCTGTGTACCTGGTCTATCACATCGTATAGTAGTTTCTTCCTAAAACAACATTAAATTGGACTTGCACTCTATCTCAGAAGGACCTAATGGAAATGTGTTCAAAATAATAGGAAATGTCACAACTAAAGGACACATTCAGTTATTAAGATGACACTTCAGGATCTTGGGCTTCAGTGAAAACAGCTAATGCTTTAGTCCTTCCTTGCCATGTTCTCACTCTGTTCTTAAGATCTGACATTATCATCAACTAGTGAATGAGCTTGAATGAAAGGAAAAGCTCAAAGGAAAAATTTCCCCTTCTCTGCCTGCTGGATGCAGTCAACAGGTACCCAGATGTTGCAAGTTTTGAAATATTTTTTTACTTTAACAAAAGCAAATGCTTTAATTTGGGCTGGATGTTCACAAATGTGTACCTACAGATAGAAGAGGTGCCTTGTATAAAACTACTTCAATGACTCCAGAAAGAGCACATTGCTGCCTGGGCAGGCTGTGGTACAAGAGTGTGCTCCATCACACCTACCGTACAAAGCACCTGGTGCAATCCCTCTCTAGCTGACCTAAGAAGAGTTAGGAGAGGACAGAAAGGGTTTGTTGCCTTCCTGCTGCTCTATGCTATATTATTTAGTATATTATACTAAAATTTTGGTCAGCTTTCACCAGTCTCCTTTGGTTTTTAATAGAGTCTCCTAACAAATACTCTTCTTTTCTGCCTTTATTTCCCTTTTTTTTTTTTGGACAGGGCAGGGGAAAGGGGAGAGGGCTAGGACAGGGACTGGTATTCTCATTTTCTTTTGCTTTAGAAAGACAGAACAGAAAAATCAAAACATTATTAGTGTAGCAAATTCCTTCAGTGTAGCTATTACAGCTAACAAATATCTGCAATTCTGACAACAAATTGATTGGTTTTGCTGCAAGGAAAGATCAAGCCTTGCTGGAGTGAGATTGTTGTTGTTTCTGCTGCTGCTGCTGCTACATATTGATGTAGCATTACTAGTGATTTTTATTAATTATGAGGAAAAATGAGCTTGGAGCTTTCCAAGAGACCAAACTGAAAGGAGCACACACAGAAACATTTTTACTACAAAAGTATCTAGAGATCCCAGTACAAATGAGAGTGTTGTTATACCAGAGGTTTCCTAATGCAGTGAGAGGGCACTCCAGATCCAAGAAGCCAACTGGTCAAACAGAGGACAGAGAAAGGTGAATAAAAAGAGGTAGACATGCATATGCTGGTGCCGCAGAGCCGTAGTGTGATGGGCCAGAAGTTGTTAAGCACTGCTACTCTAGAAATAAGGATGTCTGTTTTCAAAGCTGCTTCATTGAGCTGGTAGTCTGTCTCCTGCCTGCAAGATGACATGAGCTATCATCTCACTGAAAAGCAATACCTTTGGCACCACAGAAAATGCAAATAATGAGGCCAAGGGGGAGGAAATTCAAGCAGCTTTGTCCTCCTCTCAAAGCTAGCATAGATGAAGGAGATGTCTCCAAGGTCCGCAAACAATCCTCAGGGCAAGACAACAGCCAATGCTCTAGGCTTTCCTATGGGCACAGGGATTTCTCAAAGCAGCTGCAGCACTAAGACCACTATTCCTTTGACAGCACAAAGACATGAGGGACAATCCTTGGAGCAAAGTGGATTCCTGGAACCTATTAGAAAACCTTAGCGATCCTTTGGCCTTTTAACACAGCATAAAGCAGTCAGACCAAGGACAAGAGATCCAAGCAGTTACTGCAAGTGGGAGAGTTGAAGACATAGCTCTGTAGCACCATTCTTACAACGACTGGGGGCCAATTCTATCTACGTCAAACCGAAAGCCACGGAACCATCAGTTTGACACAGTCACAGGATTGCTCACCTATGTTATGCTAAAATGCATGCAGCATGTGAACATGAAATAACAGCATAGACATCTTTCCTTCCTCAGTTTGCAAAATATATTCTATTATGGACTCATGATTTTCACTACGATTTTAATCCAGGTCAATCACTTTGCAACTGAGAAAACAAAACAAAACAAATACTCAATATATCCACAAAACAAAACCTTAAGCCCCATGTGTGTTGTGTCTACCTTCCTCTGGTGATGACAGAGATCTCTGGCCAAATCCAAGAGGATACACACTATCCCCAGCTTCCTGTCACGTTCCATTATCAAATCACTTTACTCTCAGTCCAAATATTCCTCTCCATACTTACACAGATCATAATCTATTTGCATGCAATGCTGGCAGAAGGAAGAGAAAAAAAAATAACTTGAACTGTGTGACAGAAAGCATCGCAACAACAACTGATATGTAAAGAGGCCATCTCATGTTCTCTCATTCACATTTACGACAAGTTTTTCATGTCTGTCAATCTTGTGTTGATTAAAACAGTTTTCAGGGCAGCCCCCCTTACGTTTATGAATGAATCCTTTACCTCACTGAGGCCAGTAGTGGAATTCTCTGTGGAATTATATCCATAAGCTCTGAAACAACGAACAGCCGTGGTAACACAGACAAAAACCACAAGACAGCTCTTTTTCAAGCTGTTTTGGGACTAAACAAAGGATCAGACAGATTAATAACCTTTTAGAGAGTTAATGGAAAAACAGAATAGGAAGTGTTCCATCAGAGAAAACTAATTGGGTTACATCCAGATTATACAGCTGATTGCTGGGGAGAAATGAATTGTGCTAACACATGTTCAGCCCCCTGAGCTCTAAGACAGGGACAGAGAGCAGAATGAAACCCCACAAACGAGAAAGAAGCAGTTATCAACCTGCTACACCACCTGGACATGCACAAGTCTAAGGGGCTAGATGGGATACAGCCGAGGGTACTGAGAGAGCTGGTGGAGGAGCTTGCAGAGCCACTCTCCATCATCTATCAGCAGTCCTGGTTAACAGGGGAGGTCCCAGCTGACTGGAGGGTTGCCAATGTGACGTCCATGTACAAGAAGGGCCAGAAGGAGGATCTGGGGAAATACAGGCCTGTCAGCCTGACCTCGGTGCTGGGGAAGATTGTGGAGGACAACCAGGGGACCAGGCCCAGCCAGCACAGGTTCACGAAGGACAGGTCTTGCTTGATCAACCTGATCTCTTTCTATGACCAGGTGACCTGCCTAGTGGATGACGGAAAGGCTGTGGATGTTATCTATCTGGACTTGAGCAAAGCCTTTGATACCATCTCCCACAGCATCCTCCCAGAGAAGTTGGCAGCTCATGGCTTGGACAGGTGTACCCTGTGATGGGTTAAAAACTGGGTGGATGGCCGAGCCCAGAGAGTTGTGGTGAAAGAGTTAAAACCAGTTGGCGGCCGGTCACAAGTGATGTTCCCCAGAGCTCAGTGCTCAGGCCAGTTCTGTTTAATATCTTTATCAAGGATATGGATGAGAGGATTCATGCTGGAAGGGAGGGATGCCATCCAGAGGGACCTGGACAGGCTGGAGAGGTGGGCCCCTGCCAACCTCATGAAGTTCAACCAGGCCAAGTGCAAGGTCCTGCACCTGGGTCATGGCAATCCCAGGCACAAATACAGGCTGGGCAGAGAATGGATTGAGAGCAGCCCTGAGGAGAAGGACTTGGGAGTGATGGTGGACGAGAAGCTCCACATGAGCCGGCAATGCGTCCTTGCGGCTCAGAAGGCCAACCGCATTCTGGGCTGCATCAAGAGGAGCATGGCCAGCAGGTCGAGGGAGGTGATTCTCCCCCTCTACTCTGCCCTGGTGAGACCCCACCTGGAGTACTGTGTCCAGTTCTGGAGCCCCCAACATAAGAACATGGACCAGTTGGAGCCAGTCCAGAGGAGAGCCACGAAGATGGTAAGAGGGCTAGAGCACCTCTCCTATGAGGCCAGGCTGAGAGAGTTGGGGCTGTTCAGCCTGGAGAAGAGGAGGCTCCGGGGAGACCTGAAAGTGGTCTTCCAGTACCTCAAGGGGGCCTACAAGAAAGATGGGGAGAGACTGTTCAGTAGGGCCTGTTGTGATAGGACAAGGGGTAATGGGTTTAAATTAGAGGGAGGTAGATTTAGACTGGATATTAGGAAAAAAATTTTTACAATGAGAGTTGTAGAGCACTGTCCCAGGTTGCCCAGAGAGGTGGTTGATGCCCCATCCCTGGAAACATTCAAGGCCAGGCTGGATGAGGCTCTGAGCAACCTGATCTAGTCAGGATTCCTCAAAATATTGTTTCAATTTCATTAACTCAAAGTTTAAAATAAAAAAAATTGAGCAAAGTAGAAGCTCCCTAAGATCTTGCAATTGATTAGCAAAATGGATTTTCCTTTTCCCATTAATTCCAGTCACAAAACAAACACCAGAACTTTGCACTGAGTAACTAAAAGAATATTGGATAGAGAGGAAGGTGTCCACAAATTCTTCCTGGTATTGATTAGTGTCCAGACAAGGATTATTTGCCAAAAGTCCAAGACCCTCGATTAATTGCTTTTGATTCACCAACACTTCCGTGACTGTCAGACACTTCAACACATTGCAATGAAACTCAGTTTTACTGAGGAGATTCTGGCTCCCCAGAATCACAGATATTTTTGTGAGAAAATTTTATGAAACAGATCTTCAACACTGATCAAAGAAAATTGATCAGTGGATACCTCTTACTGAGACCGCTAACAGAAATACTATCAAAATCCATTCCAACAGCTTCAGCCACAGCAGAGACACTAAGAGCCAAATGACCAACCCACAAGATTCCCCATCTTTCTTTTGCAAATTGCTGCACAGCACAGCAGCTGCATTGTCCTCACTTGCACAATCCACCTTGCCTGTTATTTGTATGAAAGCAGGGCTTGAACCTGCAGGATTGTTGTTCCACAGTTCGCTCTGGGAAGAGGAAATTGTTTGACAATGCTGTAAAGTTAACAGTTGTGACTATTGTATTAATTTTATGTCTGACATCTACACTCCACTCCTCTCAGTTAAAAAAAATTACTGGCCTCGATAATCAAAATAAGTTGTTGAGGGCAATCCAGCTCAAGCAGTGGTCTCAAACAGTCAGCCTGGCAAGATGTGCTTCATGTGTACATTAGGACTAAAGGGGTAGAAAAATTAATGACATAAAATCCCAAATTTTCCCTTTTAAGCAGCATTCCAAAGTAGCACAGTGACATGCCTCAGAGATACAGTGATTAGATTATCACTAGAGAATATGGTATTATTGGGGAGTTTTGCAGACATTATTATTTCTTTTATGACAGCAGTTAAAAAGTCCAAATCATGCACTGTGAGACTTGAGATGGTGATTATACAGTGAGAAGGAAGAATAAAAATTCCCCTGCAGGGAGTTTACATTCTAAATGATGCTCAGGTACACTAATTATTAGGTTGCCTGACATTTAATCAATCATTGAACAATTTAAATGCCTGACAGAAATGAAATACCTGTCTTTGATTTATGTATGAGCAGGTTTCTAGCAGCAAAAACTTAAAACCCTATAAACCAATTATTATTCCCATTACCTCATCCTGAGTGACTCTCTGGGATGATAAAGCCCATCTTATTTGGACTTATTTCTGAGAAATAGACTTCTAAGGAATAAAGTTCTCCAGATGGATGCTTTTTGGGAATTAGTTGAATAAGAGAGATTTAATCCATCCAAAAGTCAGTATACTTAAATACATGATGAACATAAAAAACTCATTGCTAATCCAAAGTGACAGGTACTAATAGGGTACTTAGTGGATTAATAGCTAGCATGCTATGTTGCTAGGACCATGTGTTTATTTCAATCATGTGCTTGAATGGATGCAGAAAATAAACTCAGTCTCTTAGGCACATTTAATTCAAGTGGACAAAAATGCATGATTGTACATCTAAGAAGGCAATTGAACCTGTAAGTTTATCTTTAAGATGATATATTCCTTCAAGCTCTTGAGAAAAAAAGTCATAAACCAATTCCGGAAGAACTTTCAAATGGGTACATGGGGGGTTTTTGCTGGTTTTCATTGCACAACCTTTTGGCAAAGTGAATTTTTCAGCTTTATAGCACTGTCTCCCCAGGTCTTAATTAATACCATGCACAGATGGCATGCAGGTTAACCACAGTAAATCACACAAAGGGTTATGAGTCTCTGAAGAACTGTTATTAAAGATAGTCACATCATAAAATCATAGGCTAGAACGATGAAACTGTCACACACTACCCATTTCAGTTGACGCTTTTCATGTCTGCAATCTTTCCTTCTACAGAGGTAATCAAACATACTTAGCCAGAGGCCCAACCCACTGAAAAAAATAGGACGACAGACAGAAATATATGAAATGTCCCTGTCTCACTAAAACTTTCTGTGGCTCAAGGTGCTGCAAACAGCATACTTAATGAACAGATGATATCTCTCATACTCCTAGTGTATTTTTGCAATTGCTATTTTGATGAAGGTAGCATCAGGCTCCTAACAGCTAGCCTCTGAAATCCCCCGACTATGTGGCATCAGAAGTTGCAAGGGTCTGGTAAGTAAAAAGTAGAAGGTAAAGATACTCTGTGATTAACAAATATCCACCACTCCTTTTCTCTGACTAGGTCTCCAAATCTAACCTTAATGACTTGGGTTGCATATTTTTCTATGGTCACACACTACAGAAAATATTTAGGATGATAATTTGTTTAAAGCTAACAATCTGCTCACTGCTAACACTGTAACATGACAAACTCCTCCAAAAAGGCAGACTGAGCCTGGAGGGACCCCACAAAGGAGCAGGGGAGGAATGTGAGGAGTTCTTCCCCTGACGACAAAGCAGCGGTGTAAAACAACGCGTGATGAACTGACTGCGACCCCCATTCCCTCTTCCCCCTTGTGCCACTTGGGGGGGAAGGTTGTAGAGATAATGTTAAGCCCGGGAAGAGAGAGGGGTGGGGGGAGGTTATCTTGTTCCCTGTCTCATTCTCCTGCTAGTTTTAGAAATGAATGAATAGTTTTCCCCAAGTTGAGTCTGTTTTGCCTGTAACAGTAACTTTAAAGATTTCTCCCCATCCGTTTTTCTTATATCGTCTCCCTCTATTCTCTCGGAGGGTGGGGGGAGAGAGAGAGACTGCATAGCCTGGTCCCAATCGGAGCTGAACTACAACATGCTTACATTGAGAAAACTGAGAACATGAGTAAATCAGCAGAAAAGGTTTTAAGATAGTGTCATCAGAGTTCAGGTATGAGCAAGAGGAAAGAAAGCTCACTTCTTAAATGAGAAAAAAAGGAATTTCTCACTAAACAGAGACATAGTGATGTAAAGGTTGTTATAAAAGACACGTGAGTTTTCTGTCAGCAGATGTTAGCATACCAGAAAACAAAAATAAAGCTATTCAGGAAAGCTTTTTTATCAGCTGGCCATACAGCTGATAGAAAGTAGCAAATATTGCTAGTAAATGGAAAAATAAACTGTCAAAAACCTCAAAGATAGAAAAGTTATTTGACTGTGAGGCAAAGCTGTCTATGATTTCATATTTTTAGCAGATACTGTATTTTAATGATAATTCCAGAAAAAAAAAAATCAGCAATTTGTATACTAAGGTTTTGGAGCAGAAACAAACATACACACATACTGCTAAGCAAGTTTTAGCAGAACTGCACCCAGGTATTTATAATCAAAGGAATCAGAACTCTGGAAGCGAACTCTACCACTTCAAGTACTGGATGCAAAATCCCATCTCTGCAATAGCTTTCAATCTCCCTTTGTCTAAAGTGTTTCTCTCTACAGAGTGAAGAGAGTTGTGTTGTTGAAAGGCACTTTTCCTTGACTTCAAAGCTAAATAAGGCTGGTTTTTCAAGAAGTTTTGCATTTTTGTCAGTACAAAAAGAGCCCCCAAACCGAAACAGAATTGGTTTACAGAATGTATTAACTTGAAGTTTCCAGGTAAAACTATAAGAAATTTCAACTATACACTTGAAAATTTAAATTTTCTGCTGCCACATGTTCCATTGCAAACTATAGTACTAATAGAACACAAAAATCTAATCATAGAATCATAGAATGGGTAGAGTTGGAAGGGACCTTCAAAGGTCATCTAGTCCAACCCCCCTGCAAGAAGCAGGGACATCCCTGACTAGATCAGGTTGCTCAGAGCCTCATCCAGCCTGGCCTTGAACGTTTCCAGGGATGGGGCATCCACCACCTCTCTGGGCAACCTGGGACAGTGTTCCACCACTCTCATTGTAAAAAATTTCTTCCTAATATCTAATCTAAATCTATCTCCCTCTATTTTGAAACCATTACCCATAGTCCTGTCACAACAGGCCCTACTGAACAGTCTCTCCCCATCTTTCCTGTAGGCCCCCTTGAGGTACTGGAAGACCGCTATCAGGTCTCCCCGGAGCCTCCTCTTCTCCAGGCTGAACAGCCCCAACTCTCTCAGCCTGGCCTCATAGGGGAGGTGCTCTAGCCCTCTTATCATCTTCGTGGCTCTCCTCTGGACTCGCTCCAACTGGTCCATGTCCTTCTTATGCTGGGGGCTCCAGAACTGGACACAGTACTCCAGGTGGGGTCTCACCAGGGCAGAGTAGAGGGGGAGAATCACCTCCCTTGACCTGCTGGCCACACTCCTCTTGATGCAGCCCAGGATGCGGTTGGCCTTCTGAGCCGCAAGGGCACATTGCCGGCTCATGTTGAGCTTCTCGTCCACCATCACTCCCAAGTCCTTCTCCTCAGGGCTGCTCTCAATCCATTCTCTGCCCAGCCTGTATTTGTGCCTGGGATTGCCATGACCCAGATGCAGGACCTTGCACTTGGCCTGGTTGAACTTCATGAGGTTGGCACGGGCCCACCTCTCCAGCCTGTCCAGGTCCCTCTGGATGCCATCCCTCCCTTCCAGCGTGTCGATGGCACCACATAGCTTGGTGTCATCGGTGAACTTGCTGAGGGTGCACTCTATCCCACTGAGCACATCGCCGACAAAGATGTTGAACAGGGCTGGGCCCAACACAGACCCCTGAGGAACGCCACTGGTGACCGGTCTCCACTTGGACATTGAACTGTTGACCACCACTCTCTGAGTGCGGCCATCCAGCCAACTCCTTATCCACCAAGTGGTCCATCCATCAAACCCATGCCCAGTTTAGAGAGAAGGATGTCGTGCACGACAGTGTCAAAAGCTTTGCCGTTACCCGTCCCTTGTCCACCGATGCTGTTACCCCATCATAGAAGGCCACCAAATTGGTCAGGCACCATCTGCCCTTGGTGAAGCCATGTTGGCTGTCACCAACCACCTCCTTGCTCTCCATGTGCCTTAGCATGGTTTCCAGGAGAATCTGCTCCATGACCTTGCCAGGCACAGAGGTGAGGCTGACCGGCCTGTAATTGCCCGCGTCTTCCTTACACCCCTTTTTAAAAATGGGGGTTATGTTCCCTCTCTTCCAGTCATCGGGGACCTCACCAGACCGCCACGATTTCTCAAATATGATGGCCAGTGGCTTGGCAACTTCATCCGCCAGTTCCCTCAGGCCTCTACCGTGCCCTACTGAACTCCTCTCTAATTTCTCTGAATTTAGGGCAAGCTCTGGGATACAGCACCAAACTACGGCACCAAGGCTCCCTCTAAGAGGTTTCAAATGCAGGGACAAGGAAGAAAATTGTTCTAGTTCTTCCTGATTGCTTTTTAAAGCAAAAGCACTGAATAGTAATTATTACTGGTTCTCACAGAGAAGAAGAAAGCACTGGAGCTACAGCCCTCCTTTCCCTTCTTTTTAGTAATGGAGCAGCTGTTGCAAGAGTGATTAGGTATCCCCCACCCTAAGTGGCTGAAAAAAAAACTGAACTTGATTTGAGATGTTTTTCCAATGGAGAATCTTTCATCATCCTTCCCTAAGTCCTTCTGTTGCTGAACACCCTAATTCCTCAAACTTGCTCCCTTTACCTAACCTGGATTTCTCTAACATGAACTCCTAGTCTCTCCTTGGATACTGGCAGACCTGTGTCTTGACAGAGTTTTCAGATTTTATCTCCACAGTACAATTCTGGTTGGCAATGTTTTCAGGGGCACCAACTAGCCGTGATTACAGCTCTGCCAGCTGAACATGACACTGTTCTCTTCTGCTCTGTCTAGAATAGCTAGTAATGGACCAGAAACTGGATTGACACAAAACATACTGATTTCCAGCATATGGAAGCAGTAAACATTAATTAGATCACAATAGCTTAAATGTTCCTTTTACCAGATCATAAATTTGTTTATCATTTGATTTATTACAGACAATTTGTTGAGGAAAATTTCAGTTGCTGAGTATTCAATGAATGATGGTTGACTGTGATTATCTCCTATTTCCCTTCATTGTTGTCTAAGGTATTTGAATTGTCTTCAAAATTAAATACCTCTAATAAAATACCTGTTTCTTAAAAAAAAAATAAAAAACAAAAAACCCAACCCAAATAACATCCGGAAAAATAATCTCAAGTTCTTATGGGGGACTGTAAAACAGCCTGGAAATCACAGCTGCATTAATCCCATGATGCTATCTAAACTTTAGGAATCATAAGGCATGTGTTCAGGGACCTAGCTCCCCATCAGAACACACACATGACAGGATATAAGAAACTTGTTAATGGTCATATTCTTATGCTAAATGCAGTCATCCCCTTTACTGAAAACTGGAAGGAGTTGTAGACTCTCCGGATGTTTTCTTTAATGGGATCCACTTGTTTAATTGTTTGCAGTGAAAGCCAGGAGTTCTTGTTTCCTGGTTTAGAGGTTTTATGTGTGAAAGAAATAAAATAATTCCTTCTCAAAAGGAAAAACAAAAATGTGATACCATAATTCAGTGTATGTGGTAAATGATTGGTATCATGAATACATTTCCTAAACATGTTTCCTGTACTTGAGTCCTGAATTTCTCAGGATTTGTTAAGAACTGAAACACACATATATCTCTGATGAGTTCTAGGCTCATCCCCAGAAAATCAGAAATGTCCCACTGGCTGAAAAACAGGATTTTTTTTGTTTGTTTCATGAAACATTTTGCATTCCTAACACCACCGTTATGCAGACTCTCAGCAAGTTAAAAAGCAACACTGAATTTAAATAGTCTTTGAAGTAATTATTACCTTTTTTTTTAATTACCACATCTGGAAATCTTGTCAAGGTCACCTTGGTTAAATTATGCATGTGAGTGACAAGAAAAACAGGAATACCTAACTACAATAACTCAAAAAACATCAGTAACAGCTCATTCTACTTGAGACACTTAACAGAGCCACAGACTTCAGGATCTCAGAAGGCAGAAAAACAGTACAGTCCGAAGGGAGAGACTCAGAGCAATAAAAACTGGCAGGTGATACCAGCTTCATTACAGAAACTGCTAATTCGGATGCAACAGTGTCAATAAGAATTATACTAATGAAACTATCTTCCAAAATACGTCAGTAACTCCAGTAAGGTTTGTGTACAATTTTCTAAGCTGGCTTAATGTTTGCAATTTGATTTGTTCTGAAGTTCTACATTGTCTTTCTAATGATTCCCTTCTGTAAGCGTACACCATACAGATACAAAAGCAGGAAAAAAAAATACAATGCAGAGACTAACTGATTTTTTTTCTGTACTGTGACTGCATTTCCTTGGAGTACTGACAACAAGATGCCTGCAAGCACAAAAGAGATGTGAACATACTGCAGAAAACTAACATTTTATAACTGCACAGAAAAATAGCTGCATTTTTCATGTATTTTAAACTATACACAAAACAGCACTGTTTATTAAAAAGCAATTCCTTAGAAGCTGAAGGCTTGAAGGGCACAGAGGGCAAAAATGATGTGCCCTCTTAGCATAGCTGTTGAGTGGCAGATCTGGAACTTCGTAACATGTGTGCGGTAGCTCAGCATTTGTGTTTCAGAGGAGAGACCTACAATTTGGGCTCCGGACAGCCATGGATCTCATAATAGGATTGTTTTAAATACTCATGATGCACATGGTTCTCCCCTTAAGCACTCCCTGAAGCCAATGCAAGTCTGAACCTTGCAATCTCAGCTCTGCAGCCAGTTCCAACTCATCTCTTCACCTTGCAAATACAATACTCTCAACCAGCACACTCTGCCACAGGAATAGCAGGGCCTAGGACCATTTCTGACCCAAGTTCATTTTTCTTCTTTCTTATGCTGGAACATAAATATCATTCAACAAAAGCAGCCTTTTCTTTCCTTTCCACAAAGAGGCATTTAGGTAGGCATAGCAGAAGGAGGTACAGCTCTGGGAAGACATTATCCTGACAGCAAACACTGGTGACTGGCTTTGTGTGTATGAATGTGCGTATCTGGCAGGCTCTAGATGCTAAATAAATATGGGTTATTAATAAAGTGCTAGCTGGAGATGGAAAATAAGATTGAATGCTTCATCTTCCCAGAGCTGTTTCAGGATCTTAGGGGGAAAATAAAGAACAAAGACAATGGAAAATGGAGAGTCATAGGGGAAGGACTGGGGGGAAGGAAAGGCAATAAAGAGGAAAATAGCAGCAAGGAGGAGGCAGTAAATTTGGTTGGCTGTAAAAAAGGCTCAAGCAAACAAAGGGTAACAGAACAGCACTGATATAAACAAAATGCCAACCACCTCTTGCCTCACTGAGATGTGAAAATGCACTACCGTGGCCAAGAATACTTGTGAGAGACTGAGAAGGAACAAAAGACAAGCAAATAATCTGAATGGGAAAAAAGAAAAGACAAGGAAACAAGACATAAGGTGCCCATAGAAGGAGCCCCCATACCACAGAGGGACTTTAAAGTGCTGCAGGACTCTACAGAAATGATCAAGGGTCCCAGAGGGGCTGTGCTCCTGCCTTCACCCCCACTGACTTCCTACCTAGGACAGCCATGAGTTTCACCTGTTCTTCTGTGCCCCAAGTCAACTCTGCTGGTTTTAATGGCAGGCTTGCAGACATAAGAGATTAAGAATTTGAATAATTTACATTCCTTTCATGTAGTAGTGGAGCCCTTTACCTCTCAGGGCTCCTGAAGCCTAATCTGCAGTTATTTCTTTAACTCATTCTGACACACACCACCAAACAAGAACTTTTCTGAAAAGCACACTCTCCTTAAGTTTTGACTTAACTCATACAGACTTTGATCTATCACCTTTGTTCTCCAAGATGAGATAAAGACTGAAACTATCTTTCAGGACAATAGCATCAGAAAATGATGACAATGTAAGACAGACTTACTAGTTCTATACATTCTTTTTAACACATGACTAATGCATACATTACATAGGTGGGCTTACTGTCTCATTTTGCAGAAACCCAGCTGTGCTACTCAGCATACCTATGTGGACGTAAAGCACATGCACGCAGCTGCTTCAGCAAAGCACACTGGTCTGACAGTCCATGAAAAATTGATGTGCACATGCACACAGAGGCAAGGACACGTGGGATGCATTGTTCTTGCTTCACAAACCCAGTTCAGCTATGTATGAGAAAGATGTAGCAAACCAATATCAACCATCAGAATACAAACTATTCACTGGCACACAGCAAAGACTTATGGGATAAAAACCCAAAAGGCGGGACAGGTGAGGACCTTCCTGTCAGTCTTACTCTGGAGCACTATTACCTGCAGCAGCTTATAGGAAAACAGTTTGCACTTCAACAAGTGCTGTTCAGGCAGAGATGACATACGATTCCTTTGCCATCTCCGACAGCAGGGATACATGATACTCCTGTAATGACAATGCAAAATGTTCAGTATGACACATCTTTGTCAGATGTGTTAGGTGTCTCTCAGCCTTAGATCTCATTTTAGTACTCATTTCTACCCCCATTACCGATTTTTTTCTTCTACTCGGGTATTGGGCCTTTACATTAAAACACTTTGTTTAATATTTGCAAGCACTGTATGATATAGCACAAACTTCATAAGCCTTCAGAGAGTGCTTTACTGAAAGCAGTGCTTATGGTAAGGTTATACAAGTAGAGAAAAATGAGCTGATTTTACAAAATTATGTGACTTTGCACATCTTTTGATAAGTATGTAAAGTGAAATAAAATATAATGATAAGGCAAGCACTCATTATCCCCTGCCAGCTAATTAAGTATCTTCAACTAGCTGCATATACCATGTATTACTCAGAAATCAGTCTTACGCAACAGCTGTGTTTTGCAGGTGACAACAAAAGGCACTGCTGAAATTAAGGCACTGCTACACGCAAGGTGAAGACAATATTGACAATTCCATTTTGTTTTATTATTTAAAGTAAGACTTAGCAAGAAAAATGCCACTGGAAACTAAAACAGTATTAGAAATGTCTAGCATACAAAAAGTTCAATCCAGTGGATGCTAAACAAGGAGCTCTGCAAAAATAACTGCTAGCTTTAGAGTTGGTTTAAATCTTTCAAGCAAAATATTTGAAATACATTTTCCACAAAAAACCAAAACTTATTGACAAAGGATTTCTTCTGCAAACTTTACACTCACTTCTTTCCTTTGCCCTGCAAAAGGTAATTTCTCTCTTCAGTGGACAAGGGAAGAGTAGCTCAAAGTTCATGAAATGGCAAAAAACTTCCTTTCTCAATTAACTGTCAGTGTATTTCAGCATCAGTACATATAAGCATTTTTGACCCCCTCCACTAAACAGCATGAAGGATTTCAGCTAATGTTTGTGCATGTAATAACTCCTTTCCTTTGAGACCCTTCTCCATAAGGTCATCTGCATTTCCTAAGGGGAGATGCAAGCAATTGATATGGCTTATAGAGCCACTTGCTCACCGTGCTCCCACAGGTGGCTTTGTTGGGTGTCACCTTCTTGTTTTCTAAAGCAGTGTAGAGAGGATCATATCTCCAAGTTTTCCCTGCTTCTGTCAGTTTGGTCTCCAGGAAGGGAAAGCAAGGTCTGTTAGGTCTTCTCCTCCACCTAGCACAGGCAGCAGAGCTGTGCTATCCTGCAAGATCCCTGCCACGGTGCTCTGGGGCAACAAGGATGAGGGTGAAGTTCCCTAACCCACTGCACTGCTGAGCTACATGCTCTCCTGAACCAAGCTTAGAGCAAACACATCAAGTGAATGGCCTGATCCAGGTAGGCAGTCACTCCTGCTGGGAGGATAAACCCTCCTGCAACAAAGGGATTATTCACATGAGTATAGACTATTCCAGTGACAAAGAGCTTGCAAGAGAAAGGCTGCAAAGGGAAGAACTGTGTGAGATCACCATGCACGCCACATGCAGCCATTCTCAATTACTGTCACACCTGAGGATATACGGCTACCATTACCAAAATCAGTTTTCACTTCAGGTATTTGATGTTACACACTCTGCCTGCCAAATGTTTCCTGCAGACTAGGGATGAGAGAGGTACTTCTCTTTCCCTTTTTTTTTTTTTTTTTTTAAGTTAATCTGATTACTGGCAAAGGCACACATATCCCACAGAGTTACATGTAAGGAAAAAATTAAGAAGATTGCTGATGAATCTGCTGAGACACCCTTCTTTCAGGTATTCCACCCCACTTCTCTGGGCCAAATTTCGGAAACCTTAGAGTAGATGCTGTGTGCAGGGGATAGCAAACCTTCAGATGATTCACTGCTGGGGGCTTCTAGCTGCCAGTGCTTGTCATCACATTGCTCAGAGGAGCTTATAAGCTTGCTGAAGGCAATGAATAGCTTCCTAAACCCAACTAATTCATATAGTTTATACTTTGATTTCATGAAATGGTAGAATCTATAGCTAACAGAATCTGAACAGAAAAAAAACATTCGCAGCACTTTAGCAAAAGTATTTTTGCTGCTGGAAGTGAAAATGTATACCACAAGGTGATAAAGTTTGGTAGCTGCTCGAAAGGGTTTCCTCTCTGTGAGGGGGTTGGATTTGTTTCTCAAATCCACATTATCTAATGTTCTGTTGCCTAACACTCTTCTTACCAAGCAGTGTCATTTCCTCCTAATATGTCCTGATGTTAAAAATCTTTACTTACGTGGGTAAAGAAAGCATGGCTAGACAGTGAAAATCTTGTGACAGACTCACGTAAGGGGCATCATGCGTAGCACAGAACCCCTAGTTCGGCTAAACTTTAGGTCCAGACTCCCAAAGCACACCTATCACTATCCACAGGGATTACTCATGCAAGCAATACACAGGAGACCAGGAATCAAGAGTACTACCAGAAATGCGGTCACACCGAGTGACCTCCTTAGTTGATGGCAGACCCTGTGAGGGGTGTCCTTTGAAAAACAAAATGCTCCTGGCCCTCACCCCAAACAGCCATCAAGTAAAGTGCTTTGCATGTCTCGGGAATCAGATCCAAAGCAACTGGCAAAGCAAGTAAGCCAACTGCCTTTGGAAAATGGTGTTATTTCAACCTTCTTGAGGGAAAAAAAAAATTATTCCCCAAGTACTGATCTCAGGAGATAAGTGCAGCTGTTTCTGTTTATTCCTCCCCGCTCCTATGGATACACTGAAGCCTCTCCAAGCATCTGGCTCCTCTCCACTGATGGAAATAGTCATGTTATGAAACACATCTCACAAAACCATGGTTGGACATGAGAGGCAGAAGAACAGTAGCACCTCAGAAACCTAATTCCTGGAAAGAAGAGTACAAGCTGTATACAGGCTCTGCATAAAGCTGTATCTCAGAGTAAGAAATATCTTAGGAATACAAAAACCATTGTTCAAACCCAATAAGAAGTCAGACACAAAGGCCGGGCTTTCCTACCAGCACTGGAAGAACTTCAATCTGTGCTCAGGATTCTTCCAAATGCAAAAGATTAGCCAAAACATAAAAACATCTTCTCCCCACCTTCAACCAGCTAACAGATTCAAATTCTTTCCATCTTCTCTGTACTAAATCGATAGCCTCCTTTCTCTGTGGATACTGGTGATATCTTGAGCAGTCTCTGAGCTGATAACAGACATCCCACAATCACAGTCTCTCTCTACATGCTCCTGTCTGTTGCACTACATTGGCTGGACTGGTAGGGTACAGGTTCCCAACCTTTCCTGCCCTGGGCCACAAAACCAAACGCTTGTCAGGGCTAGAGCCCTGAACTCCCAAACACACCAATACAGGTCATTTAAATCTATATCTGCGTTCCGCCTACCCTTCTGTTCTGAGGAATCAGCTGCTCTAAACGTCCACTTGGGCTTGTAATGGCAAACATCTCACAAAAGCATTACATTGGATCTCTGCCACAGCAGTTTCCCATGAGAATGGTCACCAAAAATGTGGGATGCAAAGTTACACGGAGTGACCTCTGAGACACAGTGCCTGTGCATTATTATCAAAAGGATAGTACTGCTGCTTACTGGGCCAGCAAATACACACATCATGCAACAAAGCCCCAGCACAAGAGTCTGCCAAATATACCACTCTCAGAGCAAAAATACTATTACTTTGTACAAGGCATTAGATAAATTGAAAAGAGTGCATTTACTGCATACACTTCCTACCTAGCCTCTGGGCTTGTATCTACATTGTCTGATTAAGTAACTGTTAAATAACCCAAGATGGCAACACAGTGTAAGTCACTGAGGTGAGCAGCTCCAGTGACAGCATAATCCACAGTGGAGCACCCTAGTACGGTGCACTGAGGGGGTTTCTCTGAACCCAAGGAACCTCAGGAGTCAAGAGAGCTTCCAGCAGCCCACAGCTTGCACAACAGCCACTGACAAGACCTGGGCAAGGCCAGGAGCCACAGCGGACAAGCTCCTCCACATGTATAAAAGCCCCTGGGGAGCGCTAGCGACCAGGAGCACCGCAAACAGGGTGTGACACATCAGCAAGGGCATGGCACAGCAGTTGGGCAGAAGGGTGTGCAGGAAAGGCACTGAAACTCTGCCAGCTTGACCAGGGAGCAATGGTATCCACCTAGCAGAAAGCCATGGCCTCTCTAAGCTCTGCACCCACCATGACTGATGCAGCTTCCCAGACAGAGCTCCACTGGGAACACACTGCCAGCCAGGTGGGCATGAAACAGTCTAGGAGGTTCCTGGAGTGTGTGGCAGAGAACTTCCTGACACAGTTGATAAGTGAGCCAACTAGGGAAGGCGCCCTGCTCGACCTGTTGTCGAAGGACTTATGGGTGAAGTGATGGTTGGAGGGCATCTTGGGCATAGCAACCCTCAAAATGATACAATTTTTGATTCTTGGAGAAGTAACAAGGGGGGATCAGCAGAACTGCTACCTTGGATTTTCAGAGGGCAGACTTTGGCCTGTTCAGGAGACTGGTTGGCAGAGTCCTTTGGGACGCAGTCCTGAAGGGCAAAGGAGTCTAGGAAGGCTGGACATTCTTCAAGAAGGAAATCTTAAAGGCAGAGGAGCAGGCCGCCCTTATGTGCCAAAAGACAAGCTTAGCAGGGAAGAAGACCGGCCTGGCTGAACAGAGAGCTTTGGCTGGAACTCAGGGGAAAAAAAAAAAAAAATCAGATTTTATGACCTCTGAAAGAAGGGGCAGGCAACTCAAGAGGACTACAAGGATGCTGTGAGGTTATGCAGGGAGAAAATTTGCAGAGTCAGAGCTCAACTAGAATTTAATCTGGCTGCTGCCATAAAAGACATTTTTTTAAAGTTTCTATAAATACATTAGCAACAAAAGGAGGGCTAAGAAGAATCTCCATTCTTTATTGGATGCAGGGAGAAACATATTGACAAAGGATGAGGAAAAGGCTGAGGTACTTAATGCCGTCTTTGCCTCCATCTTTAATAGTAAGACCAATTGTTCTCTGGGTACCCACTCCTTGAGCTGGAAAGCTGACCAGTGGAAAGGGACTTGGGAACTCTGGCCGACAGCCAGCTGAACATGAGCCAGCAGTGTGCCCAGGTGGCCAAGAGCATCCTGGCTTGTATCAGAAATGGTGTGGCCAGCAGGAGTAGGGAAGTGATTGTGCCCCTGTACTCAGCACTGGTGAGGCTGCACCTCAAATACTGTGTACAGTTTTGGACCCCTCAGTACAAGAAAGGCATTGAGGTGCGTGTCCAGAGAAGGCCAAAGAAGCTGGTGAAGTGCCTAGAGCACAAGTCTTATGAGGAGCATCAGAAGGAACTGGGGCTCTTCAGTCTGGAGAAAAGGAGGCTCAGGGGAGACCTTATCGCTGTCGACAGCTATCTGAAAGGACGTTATAGCGAGGTGGGTGTTGGTCTCTTCTCCCAAGTAACAAGCTATAGGACAAGAGGAAATGGCCTCAAGTTGAACTGGGGGAGATTTAGATTGAATATTAGGAAAACTTCTTCACTGAAAGGGTTGTCAAGCATTGGAACAGGCTGCCCAGGGAAGTGGTTGAGTCACCATCTCTGGAGATATTTAAAAGACATGTAGATGTGGCATTTAAGGGACATAGTTTAGTGGTGGAATTGCAAGTGCTAGGTTAATGGTTGTACTCAATGATCTTAAAGGTCTTTTCCAATCTATTCTATGGTTCTATTCTATTCTATGATGGTATGAAAACTCTTTATCTTGATCTGGAAGTGTTGAAGTAATCTCCAAATACGGATTTCAACAATGAAGGGCCTATACCCAATACAAACCTATTATTCAAGGCATAAATGGATCCCTGCACTAAGTCAGGCCTACTTACATCCAATAAATACCAGTGAAAAATGTTTCAGAGGAAGATGCAGCAAACTCATTCTTGTGTATTGCCTCTCATTAGCATTTCTTAAAGCAGTTAACAATCGCAGTCCAGTCCACGCTGCCAATGAGGGAAACCAAAGTATAAGAAAACAGAAATTGTTTGTAAGTAGGAAAAGAAATAAGATCTTCTGGACCACTCACAGTTGTGTTCTCCACCTAGGGAGAGCACATCTCTAAATGTCATGTCTGCTTCCAACACAAGCAGGGAGAGGAAAAATCTCCAAACTCTCTTTAAGAATATGAAAAATATCTTCAGAACACAAGTCAAAATATTCTTATTACCCATATAAATGCAATCCCTTTTGAAAGGGCATGAAATAATAAAACAATATTAAAATATTAATGGGGCACTAATCTTGCAAATAGTTTCATTAGGTGAAAAGAGCATTCATGAAAAAAAAAAAAAAGATTCTCCTTATTGCTGGATCATAAAAGGACCTTGAAGCACAGCTGAGCAACTGGCTTTGGAAACATCTGCTGCACATCTAGCTCTAAGTGTCTGCCTGCAAAGACATGGGGATGCATTTGTTCTGTTTGTGAAATTGGAGTAGGGCTTTTATCCACACCTTTTGGCAATGGTCTCTGGTTGTATAAAGATTTCCATATGTTTATCACATCTAAACAAGAGCAAAATAGTATGGTACCAACTGGTTCTATTAACATTACAATTTAGCCATGACATTTGTTTTTTGGAGAGGATGTTGGTCAGGAGCAATCGAATGCTTTTCAAAGTACCTTTCACTCTTTGACACTGAAATCAAAGACTCTGCCAGTAGGAAAGGGAAAAAAATCTGGATTTGTTAAAAAGGAGCAAGGCCAGAAAAGCATGAAAAGAACACTGGATAATATAGATGGAACTGGCAGTAACACTAACGTTTAAAGTTCTCTGACATGTCTCATTATAAGACCTTGTTTTCAATTACTTACAGCTTTGCCAAACTAACTGGTTTGCCAGCAATTGCCTTTGCTAGGTGTCTACCTCAGGCTAGGGGTTTTTTTGTTTGTTTTTTTTTGTTTTGGTTTTGGTTTTGGGTGGGGCTTGAGAAAAAAAAATTCCATTGTTTCTGAAAATTTGAAACAATTTTGTTACAGAAAACACATTTGTTTCCTCCTTTTAAAAATAAGCAAGCAAATCAAATTTGAACAACTTCCTCACTGAGCAGCAATAATGTTGTAGAACTAGACCTCACAATTTTGCAGTGGTAGTTTTGAAGACATGAAGTTTTAATTGACATCACAGGGAAAAAAAAATTCTGTTATGTGACATACTTAGCTGAGTCTTCTAGGAAATCAGCAACTGTACAGCAGTATCTTATGAAACTGAGGAACTGGTAGCAGAATTAACTCATGAGAAGTAAAGGAGGCTGAGGGCAAAGCTGAAATCAGGACTGGCTATAGCAAGGGACTGGGACTGAGCACCTGAAGGTTTGTGAAGAGTAAGGCTAGATGAGAAGCTCCAGGAAAACTGCTGCTGTCAGCTGTAAAGGGAAGACTCAAGAGCAGAAAAATGGGTGAACTGAACATGCTTAGGGTAACTAGTAGAAATCAAGGGACAAGGATGGAAGATTCCTATGAAAAGATGCACCAGTTTGGAAGAATGACTGGGAGAAAACTGGCTATGAGGGTCCCAACATAAATCTGCTGAATCAGGAACTGAGTCTGCTTTTCCAGTCTCCCCATTTCTCAGCTATGACAGCCAAAGGTCTGTGCTGTTCTTCCAGCACGTGATGTCTGTGCGACATTGCACTGTGGAATTTCAGTATTCTATGCTGCTACAAATAATCATAACAAACAAAGATGAGGAAATGACACAAAAACACACTTCTGAGTTAGGCACTCAAAATCTACGCAGTGCAGCTTTAAGCTTCTCCATATAACCTTGCCTTGGGCCTTCTACGGCACTGTCTTTGCTGTGCAAGGCACTATAAGAGCTAATTTCTGTAGGACTTCTGGGAGCATCACAGGCAATGTGTGCCACCATGGCAAGCTAGGCTTTAGGAATCTTTAAGTACTACAGGTCAATGGCACCACAATCACTCAGGCCTAAAAAGATACTCTTTTCAAACTAACCCAAAACACATTCTTTCCTTCTGATTTTTCTCTAAAGAAATTATCAACTGAAAGGAAGCTTTCCCCAGCAAACAGGTTTCTCAGCAAGTGAAGACTTTGATTCTCAGCACTATAAGCATGTAATTACAACTGTCCAAACCTTGAATAGCTGAGTCTAAAAGTAGATCCACCAAGCAGAGAAGTGTTTCTGTGCTATGCAGCTTAGATCTGGCCAATGACAACAGGGAGTATGCTCAGGAAATACAGCTGTGCCAAAGCTACAATTACTGTCCAGTAAGGAAAAGAAAAATGAAAAACTGGCATAGGACAATAAGGATTGCCTCAGTTACTGCAGACATGGCATTGCCATTTCACCCAGGAGAGTCCTCAAAATATATTCTTTATATAAATCCACATGACACAGGCTGGAGAACATATCCTCCATCACCCTATAATAAACTTAAGATGCTCAACAAAACAGATCAACATCCATAGAAACTATAGCGCACTTTTTGTGGAAAGCCAGTGAAACTAAATATATCACCTGTTTCCCAGAGACAGGCAACAGCAGTAGACTTCTGACATGAAAATGCCCTGTTGGTCCTCTAATCATCTCAGGCTGACAAACGCTTCAAGGAGCACTTGAAGGGCTGAATCAGGCATAATGTGTGGAGAAGTTCAAAGCACTGCCATGTTTTCTTCTGCTCTCACCCAGCTGGGATGGCCATAGCAGCAAGAGGCACTTTCCCCAGACTAAGCACACCTAAATGTGGAAGTAAGTAGCAGAAATCAGACACAGCTGCAAACTCTCTGCCTATGCTCTGCTCTGTTAATATCACTAGCAAAAATTTATGGAAAGGATTAGAGGCATTTACAAAATGTTTTACACTTATTGGCATGCTTCTCCTGCATTGAGCTACAGGAGGAAATAAACATAGAACCAAAATCCTGTTCATCAGTTCCCACAGCCTCGCTGAGAAAGCATTTTTCCAGTTTGAATGGGGAAGATCATGTTGTCATTTGAAACACAATACACATATTTTCTGTTTTAAAGGGCAGCACATACTCCTAAGACAGTTCTCGGCACTGCACATAAAGGAACAGGCTGGAATCTAGCATTGCTGCTGCTGGGAACTATGCAAACATTTAGAGTTTTTAATTTCCACCAAGCAAAAATACTTAATTATGGCAGCAGAGGTAACAAAGAAAAGAAAGCCCTTTATGAGAAGGCTGAAATTTACTCAACAGGGGTCCACACCTGCACTGGAAAATTTCCAGAGATCTGCAAATTGAGAAGGCTGAAAAATCAAGTCTAAAAAAAAAAAAAAAAAAAAAAAACCTGTGTAGAAAAAAAAGAAAAAAAAAATGGAGACAAGTGTCCCCAAAAGCTATTCACAAAAATGAGACAGCAGCCGTGTTCCAGTAGGTTGACCATCCAAATGGATCTGGGTGATAGAGGGGAGAAGTGCTTTGTTGAAGGTAAGAGCACCAACCAGTGGCAGAAGTGTCACCATATCTATCCTGGGGCTTTTGGTTCCCAAGTCAGTGACCCTTCCATTAAACCATATCCAGAGAAGAGGTCTATAATAAAAGTGTATCTGTACGTATATTCTAATGGAAAAGGTCTCACATAGTATACGTGCTTGTAATGTGCATATATACGAGTATGTTATATTGGAGTTTATATGTTTTTTTAATTTTTACTCAGGCCTTCACAAACCAATGCAATTATCAGTAAAGATGTAGCTGACAATCGAGTTTCCCAGCAAATCCTATTCCACTACACTAAAAGGAAATCTCACACCACATGGGATAGAGCTTGCTCACTCTGGAAGCCTTGCTGCAAGGTAAACTGCCTCTCTAAAGCTTCCTGTGTCTTCCCATTGGCTTTCTAAGCATCACACCTTCCCTTGATGTATCTGGTGATGGCCATTGTCACAGCCAACAACCCAGTAAGTTTGCAGATGATGCCAAATTATGTGGGAGAGCTGATCTGCTTGAGGCTAAGAAGGCTCTGCACGAGGGATCTGGACAGGCTGGACTGATGGGCCGAGGTGAATTGCCTGAGGTTCAAGAAGGCCAAGTGCCGGGTCCTGCACTTCAGTCACAACAACCCCATGCGACGCTATCGGCTTGGGGAAGAGTGGCCGGAAAGCTGCCAGGCGGAAAGGGACCTGGGGCTCCTGAGTGATAACCAGTTGAACATGAGCCAGCAGTGTGCCCGTGTTGTCCGGACAGGCTGTGGTGTCTCCAGCCTTGGAGATACTCAAAAGCATTCTGGACACAGTCCCGCGTAACTGCTTGGGCAGGGAGTGTTGGACCTCCAGAGATCCTTTCTGACTTCAACCATTATGTGGTCCCACTGAAATACTTACTTTCACATTTATTTTCCACAAAGGAGAATTTATCTTAGTAATTCCACTCACCAGCACATGGAAATACTGCTAAGTTCTACCAAAATAACAAGAGAACACACAACTACATTACAAAACCAAACAAAATCACATGCTGACAGTTGATGCCCTCAATACAAGTCCTTTCATTTAATTTTAGGACTCAATATTTGCACACTAAAAATAAAATGAGACCCAGTTGCCACATCCCACCTGCTGATAAAAGATGCATCTAACCCTCTGAGGGAGCATAGGCTAGCAGCAAACCCTGGCCAGTTAAGAGACTTGTACAGGGGAACTGCTGAACTGAATCTATACTGAAGCACGGTCTTCTCTATAAAAGTTAATCAGAAATTATATTTTGGGGTTTATTATATATGATATTTTTACACTCTGATTTTAGGCTATTTAATTCCCAATGAGATGGAATTATTCCCAGTTTGAATAATAAAAATAAGTGGAGAAAACAAGCAAGATATGAACAAGCAAAGCCTGGGAACAATCGTGGTCACAGGTATACCATGTCTAAATAAGAACCAAACCAGCTCAATCAAAGCAGCATGAGTAAAGGTGCACAGAAGGACTTTAGTGGGAGCCATCTCCTGTTTGGCAGTGCATTCCTATACATATCAATACACATGATGAAAATGTCATTTTGGACGAAATCTGATGCAGAGAGAGAGACAAAAACAAGAAATAGTGAAACTTAACTGTTCCCCCCATTCAGAACTTTCCTTCCCAACAAAACTCCAGGGGGAAGTACTTGAAGAAACCCTTTGCCAGCTAAGGAGGACCTAGCTCTGCTACACAGACCTCTCACACCAAGCCTGCAAACTTTTTCTGCATTTCTCAGAGCCCTCAGGATTGTAGTCTCCACTAGCTTGAAGACTATCTAACAACATACAGTGGCACTGTTCAAAGTTAGATATTCTGCTACTTACTTAGTTAGCTAGTCTCCCCTAAGTCCCTCCTATAGAGAGCCCACAAAGACCACAAAGATAAGCTTCTCTTGAAGGCAATTCAGAGCAACTCAGTGTATTCCAAGGTGCTTCGGAATTTCCCTGAAAAAATCTCAATTGAGTAAGACAGGAAGATTAGGGTTTTTTCAGGTTAAAAGTAGCATCAGTTTAAGCTAAAGGTAGCCTAACTAGCCTCTGTGGGCTCTACCATCCTCCCTTTCATATTTAAGGTTATAAATGACTTAGATTTGTAGAAGAAAATGTAGCATTTTATACAGATATACAGTTAGGCACCTAGCTAATTTGGTTTAAATTCAATAGAAAAATAAGCAAAAAAGCACTAACGGCTTTCAGCTTTCTAAGAGTTCATTTTAAGAAATGAACAAAACAGACCAGTGAAGTCAACGGGACTGCAAGCACAAGGATTGAAAGGTGATGGAATTCATCTCCCTTAAGATGCCTCTCACGCAGAAAATCTGTAGGACTAGGGCGCAGACTTGAGCAGATTTAAGCATATTAAAATTAAGTAGTGAGCCTATAAAAAGTGGAAAAAGGACTGATAATGAAAGTGTGGGCCTTATGTGAATATTACCAAGCCTCAAGTCACGCTAGATCTCGAACAGATATTGAAAAAATAGTTGAAGTATTTCAAGCTGTAGAAAGCAAGAAAAGGGGGAAAAAGTGCTTTTGTCCAAAGATGACTAGATCAAGATTAAACATCTCTCCCCAAACTAAACAGTGGCCCAGTTTTCAGTAAGACCAGAGATACCGAATAAAGAAAAGAGGATGGTGAGTACAGAAACTATAAGGAAATTGCTAATCATTAAACCTAGGAAACTTTTAAGCACTAGGAGTAATTGGAACAAGAAGCAACGCTGGTTTCTAAATAAAGCCTAAAAGTATCTGGGAGCAAGCTGCTGTGACCTCTTTCCTTATAATAGTAGAAATCTAGACTCCAAGACCCAAAAAAGTACTTGCAGTCCTCTTTCCTAAATTTCTTTATCTACCATTTAGTCAAATGCATAAATGCTTGTATAATTAATGGAAAATGGCACCTTAAAAAATAAATTTCTTTTGCCCTTTTTCTCTCTTTTTAGGCTGCAGAAACATCTTCCTGTAGAACAAACACTGCATATTGTTTGCGACTTCAGAAAATCACTAACAGAGCAGAAAAGATGAGAACTTTACTGCAGATGATAATTATTAGTACAGGAAAGTCAACAATCACAATACAGCTATATAAAGTTATGCTATATTGTAGCATGAAATAAGAGGAATTGTGCTTTGCCCACTGAACTACAGCATTCATCTTTCTTTACAAAGCTGAAGCATCATAAAAAGCAGGTGCATAATCTTTATCCATGGGCTGCAGACAAGGGCTATGGGTCTGATTCAGCAAGCCAGGGCAGGTTTTGAATTTTTCTAAACAGAACTTTGGTGCCTAGTCATAGAGACTGGCACCTCTCGAGATGGGATCTTATGATAGGATGAACTGGTACATCTTTAACATCTAAGTATGCTTAATAATCTGGCCCTCCAACTAAATGCAGCAAAGGAACTGCACACCTCTCTGCTTAAAATTAAGCACGTGCTTTACTTAAGGGCAGTAAAAGTGCTGGAAGAGGTTAATACACATCTTTCAGTAGTTTGACTGTTGCAACTCCTTGGTTGCAAATGTAGATGGCTGATACCTACAGCTGCATACAATCAGCACAAAATATGTTCAATATATCTGAAAACCCTGAAATCTCTACAAGGTTACTGGACAGTTCAAGCCCAGCTTTATTAATGAACAGAAAATCTGCAGGTTTTCCATGAATCTTTTAAACACCAGGCTTTAAAGCCTTTGTCATCACTTTGTTAGAACCATAAAATAACCACAATTAGGCAACACAGACATGGAGAGCTAAATAGTACCATTCCAGGTAAAAAGAAATCAAGATTTTTTTGAAGTAGTAAAGCCTGGATCACTGTTACTCGAGAACTACTGCTGCATCATTACAAGGCAGGGAAAAACAAGACCTTTTATTTTACAGGTAGGTGATGGAGACAAGCCTCAAACCCCAGAAGTTTATCTGGAACTGAGAGAAACTGCATTCACTTCTGTGTATCCTGGAAAGGTTGGGGGCTCTGGCAGGGACTTGTAGTGCTGCTGAGGTCCCCTCTGATGTGATGCTTTCTTTGACTGTTCTTTAGACAGTATTTATTTAGACACTGGTTGACAACAGCAAGGGAATGAACAGCTGGGCCTGCTTTGTTTTACACAGAGGAACAGTATGGTCTTCCATGGAAAGCCCCATGAGGGGCTTTCCTGTATTATTCCTTATTCCTAGACTTCCAAATTATCCTGCCTCAAATGTGCCAGGCTCTTAAATTAAGCCCTTTAAGGAGATTATGAAGACAAGAACTACACTCAGACCCTTGCCCTCTTTGAGAAACCTAAAATAAATGGATGAAACTTCCTTCCATCTCACCTGCAATGGCAATAGCAGGGAATTTTAGACTACTAGTTCAGCATCTCAAAACCTTTTAAAACCTTTTCCTTTTTTTTAAAGAGCAGATACTTATTCATTACCACAAAATCACAGACAACTGTAAAATGTCATGTGTTTTTCTACCATGGTGAAGAAAGGCAATTTTTCATAAAAAGTGCATCTAAAAATCATCTAGTTTTTAATATCCAGAAAGATTTTCATTAAGGAGAGAAACCTGAAAAAGTCTATTTCTGCCAGACCATGAAAACAGTGTTAAGGTTTCCCTTCTTATCACTAGTGCACATGAGAATAAAGCCAACAAGCGAAGATTTCCTGACCAATTTGGACTATATTATATGAATGCTATTATATTATTTTATGAAAACATATTAGTTTTTTACATTTGTTTTATGAACAATATTAAGCATTTTTAGTGCTTCCAGTAAGAAATAGACCAAAACTTAACATTCAGTAGAGACTCTTCTACTTTGAAACTATCCATGGTTTTCAGTTCCATATAATTAATATTCCTTCATTTCAAGCCAGTTACTAATATGAAAGATAAGTTGTGAAATTAGGTAGCCCATTAAAAAGACTGTTTTTTATTATCTCTTCCAGGGTATCAAGACTAAATTCACAGTCAAATGTTCTTTCTTAGATAACTCTGGAAGAAGCATGTAGTAGCAGTTCAGTTTGATGGTATTTTTTGTGTTAATATTCTGCTTTCCTAAACAAACATAAAAATATATATACACATTGAAAAAAATTTTCCGCAGAGCACAGATTAGAAGATCACTTCAGTTTCACACACAGACAATTATAGAAAAATCAATTCTGTGTTTTCCAGTTCCATGAAAAATAAGTATTTTCCATAAAACATTCCCTTTGTTACTTGCAGTTTTCATCAGTGTCAACTACGTGAGTGACAGGGAAAATACTGCAGACATCTCAGAGCTCCAGAGAAACAAATTAATAGCCCCATCCCCAGCCAACATAATACTCACATGCCTTAAGTAGCAATACTGAATTCTCCAAATTAGGATAGAGCTGCAATTCCTGTAAAAGGTTCCTGGGCTTAAAGCACCATTGCTCTGCAGAACATTTCTAAAGCAGAACACTATCATGTAGAAAGACACGGTATTTCAGCTTTCAGTTTCTTCCCAGCCAGGACACATCTTTACATAATGATTTCTGATTTTCTGCTTTATGGCTGAAATTGCAAATAGTATCTTAGCACACTTGAAAATATGTGCTTTCAAGTAAAGCATTCGGCCCTCAGTTTCTCATTTTCTTCATATAAGTTGAGATTTGAGTCTTAGAAGTACCTGTAATTTTTAGGTTTACAGAACATTTTTCATATGAGCAAACTGAGAGATGATTTAAAAACCCTGATTGTATTCTGAACCCTGCTCAGCCTAGGGTCTGCTGTCCCTAAATGGAATCTTAACTTGTTGGCATCTGACTTTGCCACAGATTACTAGGTTTCTGTACATTGCCTTATAAACTGACCAAAGCAGGCATGAGAAAAAGCACTTACTAACATATAATGACTAATTCTTACACTTGGTTGTTTGCAAGAAGATAGATGGTTGCGTCCATTAACTGCAATAAGGTGTATTATAGGAATTTCAACAAAATTTAGTAAAGATGTTTGCACCTAGTATTCACCATCTTTGTTGTTTTGAAAGATTGCATGTTGGATAAGCCCTAGCATTAATGATAAAGTTACGTTTATAAAACCTGACAAGACACACAGATGATTTGGAAAAGAAAAGTCCATTTTCAGGAATGACTTCAAATCACCTTTGAAGTAAATTTAAACACAACAATGTGACCAAATAAGGGTTTTTTTTTTAAAGATGCAAAGAGTCAAAAACTGAATTATTCTGGGGAAACACAAATAATCAGCTAGGAATAAGTGATGTCAGAGAATGCAGAGTCCTGTTTGCTATGCCTTATTTCAATAGCCACCTAATGTAACAAATTATAGATGGTATTTCCTAGTTATAAGTACTGCTTTCTGTCATATGCAACGTTTCAGTACTAGCCACTCCATTATTAAGTATGGCCCTGTGACTTTCCTTCTTGCACACTTTATTGTAGTTCCACTGTTCAACAGTGTTGTTAATTTTTTTTCTCCGTTATGTTAAGGTCTTCCTGGTTAGATTCTGCTATTGATCAGTAATTTTCCTAAACTCCGGTACTGTAAATAAAGTAGTAAAGTGTTCATTAAACATGTCTGACCATCTTTTCTTTGACAATTGTTCCAGTTTTTGCTAACACAATGTAGCTAGGATTAGGAAATGAAGGCATGAGTTGCAATCTATGGTCCCTGCTGTTAGGCTTAACTGAGGAAACTTAACCTGTGCCAGCGAGTTATGACTTGGTAAATTCAAACCAAAGTACCTGCCTGGATAAGATGATGAAAGCATTCAACTGCCAAACAATATGGAACAAGTGCAATGTGGACAACAAAAAGTGGATGCAGAAGCATGTATTTGGGCTTTTCATGATGAAAATACTGCCACGTATCTGTTAAGAGAAGTGGGGCATTAGACTGCACTAAAGTACTCAAGATAGAGCCTCAAATGGAAATACAGCACCTTCTAGAATAGGCACTGAGAGAAACCAGCATTTATTTTGGAGAATATAGTTTAAATATCTAGATATTAGTTCTGCCAGCCAAAGCCCCGAGACAGCCAAACCACTAATTGTATAAAATTGGAGTTAAAATTCAATAGCTCATGCCCAGTGACCACAGCTCTCTTCTTATTCCACCCCATATTCCCTACAGGGGCAACATTCCCACCACGGGTAGCAAACACAAGGCTTGCTTGTCCCGGTTGCCTAAAATGCTTAAGAAAGTGCTCTTAAACCAGTCAGTAACATAAGTTAAGGAAGAATCACTAGATGATGTAAAAGGGACAAGGAGCCCTGATGAACACTTGTGAAAGGCTGTAGGCTTATGGAGATCCTGGTAAAGATCAGAATCTCCCATCTGCTGTTCTCTCTCAGAAATATAACATCTTCCTCATTTCTCCGCCTACAAACGTACAAAGAATTCCTTGAAGACACTTACACACTTTCCATATATAATACTGTACTTCCTTGCTTTTTCATATCACAGGAATAAATGCAGGGCTTGTTCCAGGGTTACTGTTTCCTTCTGCATCTATGCTTTGCATCAGCTTACTAGCCAGGGATGAAACATCTACATCTGAGCATACAGTGACTCTATTTCCCAGGTCAGACAGCACCTGCTTAGCTAACCTCATCTCCTTCACACTTCATTTTACTAATGAGCACACAGCCTTTTCCAATGAGTGCAGCATTTTAAAATATTGGTACACAAATGAATACACAAAACATTTTGCAGAACATAGGGTATGAATTCTGGCAAGCTAATAAACATATACTGTAATTTTAGCTAGATGACATAGGGGCATTTCAGACTGTAGTTTTCAGTGACAGTAGTGCTGTACACAGTAATATGATTGATGTAGTATTTTCCAGATACTGAGAAATCCACAAAGACTAAGGAGTAATTCAAGCAATGGTCTAAATCACAGTAAGGACAGATACAGGGATCGTTCTTTTATTATATAGAACCTCTTCCCTAAACAAAAGTTTTCCAAGCTTAGGCTGCTGAGAGACACACAAATGCGCCTCCAGGCAGGTGCCACTAATATGGAATTTGCCAGATACAGGAAACAGAAAATATCAGGGACTTCAGGCCATCCATACCTTCTCTTGCTGGAGCAATGTAAACTGCAGTGACAGGGTGTGGTAGGGTGGTCAGAGACAACTTAGTCAAGGCACAGGTCCTCATGCTTGACAATACACCTAGCTGCTTAATTCCCTGGTGTGAACACCTCTCCTTGTCCACCAAACTCTTTGCATTAGAGTAGGGTTTGGCAAAAGTACCAGTTAGGATAATTCAGCTTTCACACCAAAGCATTCTTCACAAAAGTGTTATTTGTAGGTGTTCAAAACCTCTAAAACATAAGGTTTGTTTATATAGAAAGTATGACCAATCATTAGGATCCAAACTGGAGCCCTGAGGGATGTTATTCAGAGCCTACCTTAAGTTTCTAGAAAGGTTGCTGTGGGCTGGCTCTAAGCTGTTTTCTGTTCAGTATCTTATTTAAATTGTCAGAATCACTCCTTTGAAGCCTAAAAGTGCAGTGAGCTTCCTTCACTGACCATGCAAAGGTAATCAGACTATGTAAGTATGGCCCCCAGGTTTTAAACCTCGGCATTCTTTCTCACTTGGTGATGAGAAAAAGGGATATAGTGAAGACTCAGGAGCTCTGTGTAACATCCAATGTGACACGTAAAGATAACTTTTCATTTATTTGCTCTTAAAGTATGTCTTTCAGTGAATGAAAAGCTACAGTAACAATACAGATACATTATCTTTAGTAGCATCAGATTTCACTCAGTGAGAGACATATTAAAAAAACCCTAGTTTTCACTTCTAGCTGTTGTTTTTTCCTTACACAAAAGTATGCCTGGAGAAACAGTTCAAATCACTACATCATTGTATAGAGGTGGTACTTTTATTCAGAAGTCTGGTACTATTTATTGTTTAAGGGTCATTCCTCTACATACCACAGGTATTAATCACCTATTTCAACTAATCGTGTTCAGAGAAATCACAGCTGGGTAAGCCCTCAGCTATTAAAACTCTTGTATAACAAGACATTAATTACTTTGTTGAGGGGTGAAAGCTTAATTATTATGGATTTGTAACTCCCTGTTTGGCACTTTGGAACAGAATTTGTAGTATTTCTTTCAATCATTGGGGAATCAGGCTGTGTCATACACAAAAGGGTAGTATAGCACAAAGGCATAATCTTAGTTACATCATATTATAAGGCATGCAGAGGGAGAAAAACAATGTAGAAACATTCAGAGTGGTCTTCAGGATTCCTTTCCTCCCTGTTACAAAAAAAAAACACCTTATAAAATCTGGACACATGTTTTGGATTACACTCTCCATAGATGTAAATCAGCTTGTTTTCACTGACTTTTAAGGGAGTTGTGCCAACTTAAATCCACTCCATGTTTGAGCCAAGTAAGAGTATTAAATGTATTTGCCCATTGTGTCATGTTCTCACTTCACCTATCTAAATACCCTCTAAGCAAACTGAACAGAAAACTACCTCCTTGCAAAAATGTAGTGCTTTACTTCTTTTGTAGTAATCTCTTAACAGTTCCACTACTGGTCAAGAAGAAGTCACCTGTTATTAGCCAGTGAGCCTCAATGAATGATTGTTCTAAGTGATCATTCCATATATAATTCTGACAAATTAAGGTGTAGATGAAGCCATGGAAACTTTGTTACTGGATTTACTATAATCTTTATGTTGTCTTCTTCATGTGTTTAGTATAAAACTCACCTTCCAACATCATCAGATTAGAATTATAAGGCCAAAAAAAAAGCACAGCAGAAAAGATAATGTTGCTCTTTGAATTCCAACTGAAGAATTTCCATGCAAGGCATGCATCTCAAGAGGAAAAGAAAAAAAAAAGTCCTTACTGGCCATATTACTTGTGGTTTTGCTGCAGTCTTTTACTGCACACTCTAAGATCCTCAAGCCGGTTCCCCAACCAACCACAAAACTTAAGGCATGGCCAACATGGCGATCACTGCTGGTTCAAAGTCCTGTGGAATGTGCATCAAAGAATACAACTGTGTTATATACAGGCAGCTTGGTAATGCCAGAAAGACAGATTTTCAGCTTGTACATCTCCTAATTGTGTTTGCAGAATCTGTAATAATTTTTGTCATCTTCAATGCTAAACTGCCCAGGTGTAATCTTATTTTAACTTGCTATTCTACTACCTCTAAGGGCTTCTGTTCCTCCACATGGGAAAGCTATGTTATACTTTAAAATCACGACCAGAGGCAGGATATGGATACTACTCCATATGGATGGGGTAGCATTATTTCCTGTTATCTGCAGCTGGAGCTGCACTAGTTCAGCCCCTAAAGGAGTCTTTGGTATGATGAGAACGCAGGAGTTTTTTTCTTTACATACTGAATTAACTCCAGTGAATGGGGCCAAATGATACACAGAGTTCCTATCATTCCCTGGAGAGACTAATGAACCTCATTGTTAGGAAATTTTACTTGACATTTTCTTTAATTCTCTTTCAGCCTACTTCTCTGAGTTACTTTGCCTTAGCACAGCCCAAAAAAGCAATTTTTGACCTTTCTTCTACATTAAACTTTTGAATTTAGTTTCAGAAAACACTTTTTCAGAGGAAAGTTAACCTCTGGCAAACATGCACACAACAAAATTAAACCTAAAAGCCAAACACAAACCATTTCAGATGAAAACATAACATGTACCTGAACGTAGCTTTGGATTGCCAAGTCTCCATCCTCACCAATAGCTTGGATTTCTGGAGGTACATGACCCTTCCTCATCCAAGGTCCTGGCAGCACACTGGGATATGTCACTGCACTTGGGGATTTGGTGGGGGTGACTTACGGAAGAAAACAGGAGGGTAAGTCACCTGCACAGCAACATGCATTGCAATAGATGTATGAATACCATGTTCAGGCCTGCAATACGATACACATACAAGTCCTTTGAAAACAAGTTACTTAGCCATACAAAATATATTCTGTTCTAGAAATCAGTTAGATGGAAAAACTCATAACAGCTATAATGAACATAACAGCTTGTAGCTCAGAACTACACATCTAGGCTATTTAGCAAAAAGGCAGCTGTATGGGATCACAACAGAGTCTGATCAGAATAGCTGTGCCATCTCAACTAGCATGGGAAGAACTAACATCTACAACATGAGAGACTCAGTTCCTTTCATTTTATGGGTTCCTTTTCCTCAAGTCTTTTGTCCTTTATTTGCAAGACACTATTTATCAGGTTTGTTTCATGCCAAATAGAGCATTATAAGCTACATCATGATACAGCAAGTGCAGGACAACAACTACTTCTGAACATGACCTTTCTCATATAGGTACAATTTATAACGTATATACAATTTATAAAGTTTTCTGGAACTCATGCTTCACAAAGCAAAGGTGAAAAATGTTGCCATGGCTAGGAACTCTGTTACTTTTAAAGGATGTATTTCCTATAATACATTCCACCTTAAGTGAACTCCGTACAAGCTCCAGTTTTACCAACAAGTCCGTATGTTCATTTCATTCAGGAAAAAAAGAAAAAAAAAAGTTCCTTGAAAAATATCCTTCTTTCCCTAGTAATCTCCTTTTGAACCATCAATGTTTTACGATGGACAGAGACTGTCTTTTTGTCCTGTATTTAAATATAATGCCTGCTAAAAAGTATCCTTGTCACATGTCTCCTAAATAATATGATAACACAAGCAGTGAAAAGCCTCATACTTTACATTTGGTGCTATTCCTTGGTCTCATACCTAGACATAGTACCTGCTTTGAGACAGTCTCTGAAAATCCCTTTTTAATGAGCTTTATCATTTCTGTTTAAAAGCTAAACACTAGATTGGAGACTTTTTTTTTTTTTTCAGTTTGTGTGTGGGTTTTTCCCAATGAAAAATGGCTGCTGCATGATGTTGCCTCCAAGTACACATTATGAGCATTACTGCAAAATAAAGCTCCATCAGTTTATAATTTGAAGTAGATTCTGTGCCTTACATGAGGCTGTATCAAGAGTTTTATCTCTTCACATTCAGCACAGTAGTTGCTTCAGATAATTATTCACTGAGTGTAAAAATACTGTCTTGCTATCATTCCCTGTGTATCCCATGTAGGTTCCCAGTATTACAGTATTTGTTCCCTCACAGATTCTTTGATCTATGTATCTCACAGCTGCTCTGACTAGCTGATACAATAGCTTTACAAGGATTTATCTCTGCTCTCAAAGAGAACTTTAAAGATACTTATTGACAGCTTGCTTCCTGCACTGTGTTCTTTCCTTACCACGTAACTTCACTTCCAAAGAATTACCTGCTCTATGATTTCTGTAGACTTTATACCTAAAGATAGCAGTGTCCTGTTTTTTAAGCATTTCACAAAGTTTCTAAAATAGCTGTTATGGCAACGTCTTCAATTATAACAGTCCCATTTTTCCTGGCTACTTCCTAGTCTCCTCAGGAAGGCCACACATATTAGGGTTCTAGCTGCTTGTGTCTCCCTGTCCTGATAAATTAAGACTTCACATTTTCAAACTCTTTTCAAACTCTTTTTTTTTTTTGTCCTTCCCTCTCCTAC
>WHYT01015783.1:12407-36122 GCA_009806455.1 Tetrax tetrax
TCTTTTTTTTTTTTTTTTTCCTGTTTTCCCCTTCTTAAATGCATTATGGCAGAGGTGTTATTACTGAACATTCTGCTCCCAATTGGCTCGGCCCTGGCCAGCAGCAGGTCCACCCCAGGCCCGGCCGAGTCCACTGGACAAAGGGAAAACAACTTTCAGCAGCTTCTTACATAAATTGCCACCTTAGGCCCTCCTCACTAAACAAAACCAGAACAGCCACTTAATGAGTTTCCTCTGTTCCTTATCTACATCTGTCAGTTAGTGGATGCTGAATATAAAACCATCATTTCAATTAATGCTTCCTGGAAAATTGTGTTTCTCTGACAGTCATCTCCACTGCAACCAAATGGAGCATGACAAACAGAGAACGATTTTGATGCTGCAAAAATAGCAAAAGCACATCATTGCTAAAGCAAAAAGTAAAAAAAAAAAAAATATAAAATTTTTAAGAGAATGTTTCACAACACGAAGAATGGAGAATTCACATTTGCACTAATTGTGCAAATAAACCATTCATTACTGTAAACAATGTAATTTTAAAATCACAGTAAATGTAACTCCAAATGAAAAAAAAAAAATTGTTCAGCAGGGAAAGTAAAGGCTTCACAGTGCTGCTGAACTGCTACTGAAATTAGCACATGGAGGTAAACCCACTATTTTGGTTAGTGAACTCTAATGATGATGAGATACGACACGCATGAGTTCCTCCCACGAGAACACAGACCTGTATTTCATCTCAGGAGCTCCTATGGCCCTAGCCTCAAACTCTTCTCAAATGATGAGCATTCCTAGCACCACAGTATCTCGGTCTTCACAGAAACTAAAAAGTAAAACACCACAAAGTATCATCTTGACAATTATTTCATTTTTGTTGTCTTGTCTCACCAATTCCATTTATTTCGTATTTAACTACGACACAACCATGACTACTGCTACGTAACGCTTCGGTACAACCTGCCCAGGCCCACCAGCTTCCACGACTCTCGCAGATTCTCCAAACTTCATAATGTGAATTAGAAATATTAGCCCAGTTATTGCCGTTGCAACATAAAAAATTCAAACCTACAATCTCATTCAGCATTTTTAGTGGGATTTTACTCTCTGGCTTCGGAAGCAAATTTCTGAAAAAGCTAGAAGTGACAGCAGGCCTTTTTTTCTTCCATTTCTCCCACTTCACTCTAAGAAGTGTTATCTATCTAGAGACTGAACAAGCTGCAAAAGTCAAATTTCCAATTCAAATGAATCGCTAGGAACTAACACATTTTGTTTCAGAGATCTTCTTAGGAAACTGTCCCTACTTAAGAAATTGGGGAAGGCAGGGACACAGGCACAGTAAACTGTGATGACTGTTACGGTTTTGATGAAATGCTAAGGGAACTCTATTTTGTCCCTTATCTATAATGACATCATCAAGCGCACTATGATGTAATACAGCATGAGTCTTATTAGGTCATGAAGCCTTCATTACACTTGTTTGAAGGGTATCCAAGTAAAAAACACCTGCTTTGGTACTAGGTATGCTGCAAAAATACACATTGCATTAAACTACCTGTTTTGCTGATAGAGGATGATTTTTTCCAAGCTAAAACAAACACCAAAGATGTGAAACACAAAGTGAAAGTATTCACACCTAGAACAGATGCCTGTGTCACCTCCCAGTTTTATCATGTATGCTGCTTGAAAAAATTTTAGATGCAGTACATTGATATTCTGTTTAGGTCATATTAAAATAAAATCAGTTGAGAGAATCCAGTCCGTCAGTAGGAGAATGTAATGAGAGCATTTACTACTTCCAGCAAGAGGAATTTTAATTTCACTAGTGAAAATTCAACAACTAATAATTTCCTTCTAATCTCAGCACAACAAAGCCATCTGTAAAGTGCAATAAATCTCATTACCTGTTTGCATTAATATCACTTGCTTACATTTGTTGACATAAATTTTAAGAGATTTATCCAAAAATCAAAAACCTTTGGAATTACAAATCATCTAGCACGCGTCCTGCAAGCTTCGCGCTGCTATTTCGATGAGTCCGTTTGGCAGCTGTGCCGACAGACTCCTGCAGGATTTCAAACCTCCCTGAGCCAAACGCTTTACAGCTAGATCTAACTAGCCAGCACACAGAGAAGAGGAGCGCAGAAGTGGCAGAACAGGAAATAAATACATGTCTAAATCCATCACTTTTTAAAAAAATAAAGTAACTGAAGAACTTAACATTGGTTCTTCTAGACTGCTGCATCTAAATGTCAATGTTAGGAACAGCTGCACAACAACTTGCATTGCTGCAGTGGGTTTCGATCTCTCAGTCTCTTTCTAGATGCAGAAATGCATCAGCATCTCTATCTCAATTTTATGAGGCAGTGAAAGGCTGAGTTTCTTGCCCCAGACAGTTTGGTGGCAGTTCAGGGGAGTAAATTCCCATCTCCTGGGACTCCTCATTTACCCTCAGCTTCAAGATCCCATGCAGGATTTATTACTGCCAAGAAGCACTGAATGCCCCATGACACGTTTCATTCATTCATGTCCCCATCTAGCCATTTTGGATTTATTTCTTCTATCGTCTTCCAATTTCTTTTTTAAAGTAAAATTGCTCATTAACCAGGAACAAATAATTTACGTTTCTGTGCAGTGCATGGCCATGAGCCGGTATCAAGGCAACAGACGAGACATCAAATATTAAAGGCCAGATATGCATCCTAACAGGTGACTAATATTTTTCTTGCCTAAACAGACAACTAAAAGCTTTCTGCAAAGGCTGGTAACAAAGCAGTCAACAAGAGCTGAAGGTTCAGTATGAAGAAAGAGGAATTAGGATTTCTTTTTTACTGCTGTCAGTGGGAGTACAGCTGCTGAGAGGGAAGATAATCATCCCACCAGAAACCATTTCTTCAGCTCTTACTTCACTCAATAATCATGACACTATTTACATATATCTTATCTCCTGTCCCACAGGCTCCTGGAGATGTTTTTCTTCTGCTCCATAAAGTCATTACAGATTCAGGGCTGCAATATAATAAATTCCAATAATGTGGTATGTATGCCCACCATCCAGCTCCCACCCATTACCAACCAGATAATAAAAAAGTCATTAAAAATTCCTTGTTACACTATATATGAACAGTAGGGCAGGAGCAGTGCAGATCTTCACCTAGCGTTAAGAGACAGTTAACGTGAGAGTTACGGAAGGTCTTCACTGCAGCTCAGACAACCAGCTCCAAGCCAGCGGGATACCCCACAGACGCTGGGTACTTTGAGTTTGCACCACAAATCCTCAGCAGTTTAC
Source organism: Tetrax tetrax (assembly GCA_009806455.1). Classification (NCBI taxonomy): domain Eukaryota; kingdom Metazoa; phylum Chordata; class Aves; order Otidiformes; family Otididae; genus Tetrax; species Tetrax tetrax. The sequence continues at coordinate 15,691 of WHYT01015783.1, forward strand.
TGATATCAGGGCTTTCTGGAAGAGAGGAAGGGAGGGAGCGGGGGAAGGCAATGGTTTCTTTCTCCCATCCTCCCTTTCCAGGCAGTCAAAGCCTTGAGACAGTTTCTTCAGCCTTCTTTTTTTTTTTCAGTTATTTAAACAAAGCTAGGACTTCACCCCCACAGAAGGTAACATCATGATTTAGACAAATGCCTTAATCAAATCAAATCAAGCATCCCTGACTACAGCTTAAGACACACTCGCTGTGTAGGGATCAGGCTTGGAAAGACCCTGAAATCAATCTGTGCTTGTCTGTTCCCAAACCACAGTAAGTGCAGCACTGCACACCACTCCGGTGGCTGCAGAGGCAGCTTCTGCCTGGGGAAGCTACAGCCTGGGGAAACGCAAGCCCCCCAGGAGATGCACCGCCATCAGGCACGGCCCGCGGGGAGGCTCTGGTTGTAGGGCTCAAGAGCCCACGCGAAAGCAGCTGCCGGCTGGGAGCTGGTGTATGCAGGTGCTCCGCTGAGCCCTGGAGCCGGTGCTGCCAAACAGGTGACCACCACCCACCTATCTTCAGCTGGCTTCTCCACACTACAACGTCCCTGATGTGGCCCAGACTCCCGAAAGATGTCTCATGATTTTCTGTTCAGTTCCACAGAGCGTGTCCACTCACGATGACTGTCATGGTCATCTGAGAAAGCCCAAGGAATAAAGCACGGCCTGATAGAGGAAGACGTCAGGCAGCTGAAGACACATCCGAGAGACCTCTAAGTCCGTGCAACATGAGGCTCTTACGCAGAATCCCGAAAGTCCCATGCGTTTCTGTCTTTATATGGAAGATCTTTACTATTATGATTTGTCACTGCAACCGCCATAGGTTCTTTAGTACAAGCAGTTCCAAGGGTCTACAGCTCATAGTTATTTGATGAAGCCTACTGGAAAGGTTAAAAGTAACACAGCGTAACAACATATGCTCTCATAACAACAACAGCATGGAAAAGAGGTTTTTTTTCTAGATGAGGCCAGGAATTCATAGGTTAAGGTAGTTAATTTCTCATGTGAGGGTTTTAATCATTTAGAATAAATAACAGAAGAAGAAATCTTATTTTCTGAAGACAGACAGACATTTTTATAACGTCCATAAGGGAGTCAAAATGAAAATACCTAAAACCACTTTGCCGAGCCTGCTTCCGTAGCATGATTCTTTCCCACTCTCACTTAAGAAAAAACAACAAACAAACCAGATCGCAATGAGCTGCATTTTTCTGACGCGTTACCTCCAAGTGCTGCTACTTGGCAACTCTTCTTAATTTCACCGCTGTCCTTGTGGGTGTCATCTGCTTTGCCTGTGAGTAATGTCAGCTTCTCACCTACACTCCAAGCTGTGCCTTTGCAAGAGGCAGAGCACTTGCTAGAGTCTATCTCATGCTGCTGTACATTCAGGGGAGTATCCAAGGTATCCAAAAAAAAAAGTGAGAACGCTGAGGAAAACAAAGTGCTATGATCATTACGCCACGTGCAAGCAAGTGACAATGATATCACTCAAAACCACAATGCCCAAGCTGTGAGAAGACAGTAAGATAAGGAGATGCTTTCTGAGCATCCGATGGATTACGTGCCACCACGCAGGAGCATTAGACAATCAGACCTTTGACACCTCTAACGCAGCGCTCACGCCGTTGTGCTCAGTTACCCGTGTAACCCTGTCGCGCTCCACGTTACCCATTTGCTCCATCCTCTTCATAAACAAGTGGGACCCACCCTTTAGATCATCATCTGCCTCTCCTGCAGACTTAAGGGCCACACAGACTTGGAGGAACAATAGAAGTGAAAGAAGCTGTGGCATTTCATCCAAAGGTGCCAATTATTACAGTGAGGATCTCGACTGAGCACAGACGTACAGGCAAAGTTTAGAGTCACCGGGCACTGAGAATTTAGCGAGTCAAACAAGCTCCCTATGGCCCCATTTCCTAGACAAGTGGAGAAAAGTTGGCAAAGGAAGTCTCCAGACTTTCCAGTCTTCTGGTTGTTAGTTAATTCAGTCCACAAAAGCTGCCTAGGTGCAAAAGAGCCGCAGAGTAGAGCAGTGGATTCACCACCAGTAGTGGTGTTCCAGTTGGGATGATGGCACTGCTGGAGCAGATGTAACGTTGTTCCTCCAAAGAGTTCTCAGCCTTAGCTAAACACACGGTAACACCAAGAGACACCTTTTAATACCCGGAAAAGTGACAATGTTTTCTTGACTCCTGATTTATTCTTGAATGATTACAAAATGTAAACTGTGACCAAAGCAATCCCAGGATGTACTGGGGGATGTAGTACTATTTTATTCTTATAGCCACGTGCAGCAGAACTCCACCAGGAACGCAACACCCACAGCCGCCTCCTCACTTAGCACACTAAAAAGCCCAAAAGAATAGACTGTCTCCTCTATGAAGCACATATTGTCAATCACCTTGATTAGCCCTCGGCGTAACTAACCTAGTCTCAATGCACTAAGCACTACTGAATTTCTACAGATTTTTTTTTTCCAGTGTAAATCAAATACTAAATTAAATTACAAAGTAAGTACCTCAAGGAAGGTGTTCCTAGTCATCAGCTGTAGTAAGAGTGTGAGTCAGAAGCAGTCAAGCACACCATATATTTTTATGCATGCCAAACTGGTTCCACTTCAAAAATCCAATCTAGAATGTTCTAGAACACGTAAGACTTAACCAAGGTTTGCTCCTAAGTTTTCTCCACAAGTGAACAGCGTATCTCACTAGCCTGTTTTTCACTCTTTAGTGAATACTTACCTTCTGTGTACATTCTGTAGAAAACTGTGAGCTGACCTGCATCTCATCTTGCATTTTATTGCTGGGGTGACGTGGAAGCCCTTTCAGTCGGGTAGGGGCATCCAAATAACGAGAGCTAACGATCTTGGTCAGCTCAAACCTGTGGGAATGCCAAGTAGCAGAGGCAAATGGGAGACAAACACCCTGGGAGACTCCTGAAAGGAGAAGACTGCAGATTCAAAACCCAGTGCTCACTCACAACAAAAACAGGAAACATTTTTGGATACAAAAGATGGAGTTCCAGCAAGCCAAAAGGCCACTGAAAATTGCTCAACTACAAAGAAGATTGCTTCTTTGTGATGAAAGTGGGAAAGGATTTGTATTCAAATCTTTTCACTTATTTGGTCCTAATATCTACGTGTTCTTTACATTAAGAATTCTTCCATCTTTTTAATTTTGTGTTCTATGGTTTGAGGAGTTGAACACTTTGTCTGCCTTTTGGCAAATCTACATTCAAGGAATAAGGCAGTTTGGCGTCAAAGCTCTGGTAGAAGTGTGCTCACATTACTAATACTTATGAATTTGTGCTAGAGATGTTAGCAGAAATAAAAATATTCTATTTTATCATAATAGAAGCACCAAATTCACATTAACAACCATCCTTGGGTAGTGTCAGTGAGTAAACAAAAATCACATTTTCTTAATGCCCCCAAAATAATCCCTACAGTTATTAGTTAATCTTCATTAGACATGTGGAAGCTGAAGTTTTTATTTAAAATGAGATCTCAGATTTGAAGTCATTTAATCAATTGACGGCTTTAACCATTGTACAGCAGTTACCAATGTGTATAGTGTGTTAACCACTTCATTTTACTTCCAGCCCATTAATTCGGTGCTTTGCTTAATCCCGCTCAACTGGGAAGAGGCACTCAATCCAAAATAGGAACATCCATACAAAGAGTTAATCCATAACAGCTAATCAGGAATAGATGTTCCAGGACAAATCCAGGGGCTGCAAATAGGTAAATCCCTTAGGCTGAGTCTCATTTAGACCACTTTCACCTCCGCTTCGCTAAGCTGCTGCTAGAGACGCGGACCTCCTCGTCCCACAGCTATGGCACTGCGGATATTTGGAGTTGAAGGCGCACGTCATGCAACAAGAGAACACAATAATTTACTTTGTCAAATTAGAAATCAATTCTTACAAGGAAAGGGAAGCAAAAAGACCAAGAAGCAGAAAAGAAGCAAAAAGAGATTGAAGAAAAGCAATGAAAACAACATTCCTATGTTGGAAGCAGAATTCTAGGCACCCAAATACTTTCATCGTGTAACACAGAGGCACAGATTTAGAGAACTTAGGGACTTAATCACATTCTTTGCACTGATAGAGATAGAAAAATGAAGTTACCCCAGTTATGCTTACTGCAAGAAAAAGAACATTTAAAACGTTTATCTGACTGTTTGTCCCATTAGTGACTTTAATTGTAAATCTTATTTTGATTTTCATGTGCTTCTCTTTCAGTAGGAGAGTAGGCTTTTCTTTGCGTAGTTCCTTAACTGGTCAGCTTATTTTTTCTTGTATGGTTCCTGCCTCACACAAGATGTTTTGGGGAAAATTCAATCCAAATTCATGCTAAGGTCAGTGTTCAAAATCTTATGCAAATTACTACTAGCCAACTGCTGCACAAACATTATGAAACAGAAGTCTTACCAAGGCTTTTCAACGGCTATTGAACACAGCATGATTACTGAACCTCAGGTTTCCAAGTTCACAGAATAGAAGGCACTGGAATAAGTCGTTCTTAAATAGCAAAAAAAAAAAGATTCCTTTCCTAAGAAAAAAAGGTTTTGGGAAACTGGCAATCTTCCTAAAATCCAGAATGTTCTAGAATTGCAGACTATGATTCAAAAGCATTTTGTCCTCTGTACAACCATTCTTGCTTATAGCTGCAATGCAGCATTCTCTTCAGGACGGCTCATCACACTTAAAGGATAGAATGACCCAACAGCCTACTCTGTTCCGTCATTATTCATTAATGAACAGACTGGGCCTAGAGGATTGTCTTTGCAGGATTAAAAAAAAGGTTCATTAATATATCCCTTCAGCACGACACACATTAACACGAAACAAGGGACAAAGACAAGGCAATCAGACACACTTTCAATGTAGGCTTTAGCAATATTTACAGACTGTTGTCAGTTTAAACAGCACTGATAACGTACTGTTATCTTATGAAATAATTTTGATTAATATAGAAAGTGCAAACACCTTGAAATAACGGGGCTAAGGACTGAAGGCGTCCCTTTCAGGCAGACATCCTGAGCATGCACTTGTTTTCTACAGGTTCTGTAAATGATAAGCAGAGATGAACAGAATGGCCATGCTGAAACATTCAGGATGCTACGAGGCAGACTTGTGTGTGCGCGCATGTGTGTTGCCCTAATTCTGCTATCCCTTCTGTTACACATATTTCTATTTTTCCCTGTTTCCCTGTGTGCCTATGTCTACTGCTCTTCCTGAAGATCACTGTAACAGATCTCCCTCTGTACCCTTTTCCATATTCCTTTTTTCCCCCTTCATTTTATCTCAAAGAAACCAATGCCACTGATAAATATCAGATAGCTCTTCCTTCTTCCTGCTGAGCTTCTACTCTCAGCATAGTCCTCACTCTCTCCTTGAAATGTCTTAATCACTTCAGGAAAACAGTCTGTCCTCTGCGGCCACAGCTGGTATTTAATGTTACACATCTGTTCGGTGGTGGGATTGGGTGGTTGCTTGCTTGCTTTTTTAAGAGAGAAGCATGAGCACAAAGTAAGTAAAACTTAGGGAGATTGGCACATAGCAATATCCGTTTACTGCCAGAACTGGTGACTTCGCAGGTGGCCATCGAACACGACGTACTTTGTAGGCTTATGAATGACAGTGAAGAAAAATCCTTTTAAGAAAACAAAATACTGTTCATGATGCAAGACTTCTAAAATCTTAAGAAAAATACTCTATTTGTTTAATGATTACAAAAAAGAGCAGCCAACAAAAAAAACTTCAAATGGAATTACATGAGACTATTAACACGAAGTACCTATAATGCTTTGCATTTATGTGCCCTCAAGATTTTAGAGATTACTGGAAAATGAACAATTCCTGCTATTATGGAAGCAGGCTTGCACAAGATAAAAAGACTCTATCAGCATTAATCTTTTAACTTCCTGAGCTTTGTTTGTGTCACAGCCTTTATTTGCAATTAAGCTTAGTGCATACGGAGTTCAGTGCCTGCCGGCCCTCCGAGGACTGATACAGCCCGGGATGCGTAACTCAAGCTCCTTTTACACTGACCTACCAAACTCTGACCTATTGGACCTGGCTGGTAAAAGTGAGAAGGTATTACAGTTTCATTCAGATCTTGGTATCCCAGCAATTCATTCAACGAGGGTACCAATTATGTTTGATCTCCTCACCTTTCCCCCTACTTCTGGACTGGACTGATTTGCCCTGACACGGCAATCCTGAGTCCTACTGCATTTGATCATAGTGACCTGAGATGAAAGGTTCTGGATCTTGAAAATGATCTTTAATTCATCCCGTTTGTTTGTTTGTTACATTTCTAATGCTATAAAATCACAGGCTCTACACCTACAGACAGGTATCTAGTGCTCTCTTGTTGACATGAAGACCATCATCTGCACTAATGAAAACATACGCGGGAGAAGGCTTCGCAGAGCCCACGCATCCTCTCGTGCTCGCCTGTATCAAAAGGCTACCTCTGTAAAATGTGAAATGTTTCCTCTGCCAGCGGTTAAAGACGACAGGTGATAACACTGACCAATGCAAAACCATCAATCCAGTCCACCCAGTATGCTTCTCTCTTACGAATACAAACCTATTTAATAACAGTGTTCCATAACTGACCCAATATAGCAACTAATGCAATCAACATCTAACCAGAACCAACGCAGACCCATTTTCTCAAAAAACGATGCCTTGAAAGTCTGTTTGTTGTTGGATTCACTACTTCCCCCACCAGAAAGGACTTTGCTCTGCCTAGCTGCAGCGTTTTGCACTCCCTGCCTCTGATCTCGCGTCTGAGGTAAGCAGCTAGCTGCAGGGTAAGCAGAGGGTCCAGAGCCCACGCGCGCTGCCCAGCGCTGCCTCCTGCCACCGCCCTCGTGCCCGGGTGCCCCCTTCCCCGCACGCGCGCGGGCAGACGCGTGCTTCCTCCCCGCGACAGCAGCGCCCTGCGCTCGCGAGGACCGATGCATCGCAGAAACCAGAGGCAATTGCCAAGCTGTAAATCTTACTTAAAATCTTCTTAAACATTAAAACAAATCAAAACAAAACAAAACAAAAGTCAAAGCCAGGTTGAGGCACTTATTGAGGCTCCCTGTCAGCTCCCCACCTGGAAAAGCTTTTTCCCTACAGCAGATCTTTCAGAGGGTTTCCTCTGCTGAGGCACTCCGCATTTATTTTTGTTACGTGCTCTCCCCCTGCCCCTGCATCCAGACTGCATCTGCTGTGCTTTATGTAATCCTGCTTTGTGCAACATCGTAGGGCCTGAACACAAAATCTCAACAGGAAAACTGCATTTAAAGATCTTGCTTTTGTTGATTTTAAGAGAGCAGCTTCGCTACCGAGGCCTCAGCTTCCTAAAGTCGAATTCCTTGAGGCTGAAAACAGTTGACTGTGCCCTGAATCCCAGCTTTACCAAGCTGCTGCCTTCCATACCCTTGGCTTGTCCTTGAAATGGCTTTCTGCAGCCATGACTCACGCTGCTACAGCACTCGTTTCGCTGCCAGAAAACCGAGCTGAGTGACAGGGAGTTAATCACGGAGGGACATCTCCGCGTGCGAGGGACAGCGGGGAGATTCCTGGGGCACGGGGAAGGAACACCGAGCAATCAGACCAGCGTTCTTGCTGTTTAAAAACAAAGAAAAGCCCTACCTACAATTCAATCGTCCTTCAAAAGCACTTTCTCAATTCAGAATTTCATTTATGTGCAGGAAAAAATAGTACAGCCAAGCTTCTGCCTTCCGAGCAACCACTTAAAGGGGAAAAGTGCACGGCAGGAAGTATTTGAATCACACGAGTATTAGAAGAAAAAAACCAAACTGCAAACAGGCAGGTAATTCAGCTGTTCCCAGGCTGCTTTCCTCTTCGCACACCACATCACTGGTACATACCTGACCGGACAGTTCATCTTCAGAAAGAAACTCCTTTACTGTATTTCTGGAAACTGTGGGGCATAATTTTTCCTCGTGGTATAAAACAGAGGGCCAAGGGTTCCTGTGCTACTGTAGACCGTGAGGATTTGTTTCAACAGTAAAATTCCGTCTGGAATTTGCCTTCAGATAGATTAAGCGAGATGCCTGAAAGCTGTAATTGCAGGAATGATAACACAGGATGCTTTCTGGAACACATTTATTTACCTGACAGCCATGCATGGTCAGTAGGCTGTTTGCTTCCCAATAAACGTTCCCAACGTGTGATCCATGGGATATCATCTAAGCTGCTCACGCTCTCGCCCTCTCCTCTGTCCACTCAGTGTTTACAAATGATGATTAGACATTAGTCCACTGTCTGGTACAGCGGGGATTTGAATTCTGGTTGAAGACCAGCAAAACACAAACATACAAAAAAATAAAGCCGCTGTCATCAGAATTTGGCATAGCCCATGCTATACCCAAGTCATTATCAGATATCAGATATCAGAGTTCACTAATTTTCCCTGAAATCCACATGCAATAGTGGCACAAAAGCCAGGTGTAAAATGCTTCTTTTCCCCTGCCCACCCTAAGGCCGGCTCCTGAGCCAGCCAGGTCTTTTTCCAGATCTGTTTCCTAGCACAGTTACACAAACAGCCCTGCTGACACTGGAAACCAGTGGTGACAAAGGGCTGGGAACTAGAGAGCGTGGCAACAGTCACAACCTGAACCACAGAATGGTTTGGGTTTGAAGGGACACTGAAGCCCATCCAGTCCAACCCCCCTGCCCTGGGCAGGGACACCTTCCACCAGACCAGGTTGCTCAGAGCCCCGTCCAACCTGGGCGTGGACACTGCCAGGAATGGGGCATCCACAGCTTCTCTGGGCAACCTGGGCCAGTGCCTCACCACTCTCACAGTGAAGAATTTCTTCCCTATTCTTCTTCCTTATCTCATCTAAGTGTGCAGGACAGTATCAACTGCCTTGCACAAGTCCAAGTAGATGACATCAGTTGCTCTTCCCTTGTCCAGCAATGCTGTCACCCCGTCACAGAAGGCCACCAAATGGGTCAGGCACGATCTGCCCTTGGTGAAGCCATGCTGGCTGTCACCAACCACCTCCTTGCTCTCCATCTGTGTGGCTAGAGCCCTCACCAGTGAAGACTGAGGCAAAAAAATCGTGGTGTATGTCAGCCTACTCCATGTGCCAGGTTAACCAGGTCTGCCATTTTCTTCCAGAGAGGGCCAACATTCTCCTTGGTCTTCCTTTTATCCCAAATGTACCTATAGAGGCTTTTCTTGTTGTCCTTGACATCCCTGGCCAGATTTAATTCTGTCAGGGCTTTAGCCTTCCTAGTCTGATCCTTGTTTGCTCAGACAATCTCTCTGTATTCCTCCCAGGCTATCAGTCCTTGCTTCCACCCTCTGTAGGCTTCCTTTTTGTGTTTGAGTTCATCCAGGAGCTCCTTGGACATCCAGGAGCAGGCTGTCTGGTGTTTTTGCCCAACTTGTTCTTCATCGGGATGCATCGCTCCTGAGCTTGGAGGAGGTGCTCCTTGAATATCAACCAGCTTTCCTGGGCCCCTCTTCTCTCCAGGGCCACCTCCCACGGCACTTTGCCCATCAGGTCCCTGAAGAGGCCAAAGTCTGTCCCACTGAAGTCCAGGGCAGAGAGCTTGCTGCACAGCCTCCTCGCTGCCCCGAGGATCTTGAACTCCACCGTCTCATGGTCCCTGCATTAAACATCTAAACTGCTAAACAATACTTTTAGCATCAACATAAAAGTCTCCAAACAGTATATGTTTACAAACTCCTCTCTCATGTAGTATCAGGGCTAGACAATTGCTGAAATCAAAGTCTTAATTTGTAGCAGTGCTGTGGCAAGCACAGGTTTACATGTTAGTGGTCTGTAGGAAACCCAGCGATGGTCAGAAGGTTCTGTTTATCCTCACAGCAAGGATTGTTTATCCTCACAGCAAATGCAGCCACACACTTTTTGCTTTTACAGCTCTAATGTTTATATAACATAATGCTCAAGCTACTAACAGCAGAATACTGCCTGACCCTGACGTGCCTATGGATTTCAAATGTTTGAGTTTTCACAAATCTCAGGAAGTTTTATTTCTGTAAAAAAAAAGAAGAAACTAATCTACAGGGATTATATCAGATTTGTATAATAAATGCCATAACACAGATCAAAAGTGTTTATTCTTGCTTAACTCACGTACGTCTTTCACATAATTATCCCCTCTGTATGCAGAGACAGGACGAATATACACAAAGGCAGAAAACATGTCAGGGAGACCACAGTGACGGGGCAGGGAAGGTGGAAACCATAAATGTGAACGCCGAACAGAAACATGAGACACAAAGCTGAGATAAGGAGCCCTGGTTTAGACTCAAGAGATGTGTGTATGTGGTAAAGCCTGCCTAAGTGCATTTTTTTTTTTTCTTTTTAAAATTAAACTTACACAGAAATATCTGATGTATTTACAATAAAGGAACAGCCTCTGGTAGAAACGTACCTCCAGAGAACGGACCTGCCCTATACGGCTTACGCTGGCAGAAGCCAGTTTTGTCCAAGCACACAGCTTCTCCGGCTCATCGTCAGCACACCCTTTCAACGCAGAAATCTAACGGACTCTATTTAGAATTAATGGACAAGTATGAGAAGGACGCTCCCGCGTGGTTTGGAATGCTTTAATTTCTAACATGCACCACAAAATTAAGGATGAGGAAAGATACCATTTTCATGGACATGTTGGATTCGGTTTGGCACATCTGTTGTTGAGGGTTTGTTGGACAGAAAGGGTATAACTGCTTTTGAAACTTTCAGAAAATTAAATGTAATCTACCTTCCAGTTATTTCTAAAATTACATGCAGTTGAAAGATCACATTAAAGGTCTTTTATTTTGGATCTCTTCATGCCATAAGTCTTCTGATCTGGAAAAAATGAGAGACCTCTAGGAATGATAAGTACAAAAGCATTATCTTTAAACGCTGTCAGAAAATAAATAACCACTGACTTCTGAATCCGCAGCTGAGAAAGTAGCGTACACGTAGACAGGGATTTAAGTAATTGTGGAGGTATTTCAAATGTTGTAGGGTTTTTGCAATAATTTATATCCCAGGGTAATTCTTCGCTCTAATGCAGAATTCTAATGATTCTGCTGTTTAGCAGATTGCTTGCTCTTGCTCACAGCTCGCACCACTTTTACAACACATTAAAACTCTAAGCCAGGAAGCAAAATATTTCAAAAGTAAGTGGCAGTATTTCTTTTTCTTGAAATGCTACAAGTGACCTGGCCTTCCAATTATTTTTTTGTTATCAGCAAACTAACAAAATGTACGAATCCCAAGCATTCTTGGCCGTTTGCAAGAGTGAAAAAAAAAAAAAACCCAAAAGCAAAAGATTACACAGGGATGATTATATAATTATATTTAGATTTAATTAAATATTTTTGCACAAAAAGTCACAGTCTGATCTAAATCATAAGAAAGCAAATACGCTCCTCTTGTTAACGTGTTCCCCAATTGTTCCTTTTTCCTCCCTTAGATATTTTCAAGCGCTGTATGCCTTGGGATATTTATCCTTCCTTTTAGTTAGCTTTTAGAGGCTGATGTTTTTATGCTCCAGTTTAAGCAAATCCGTTTAACCAGAACTTCAAGTATCACCTAGCCCGCAGTGCCTTTCTTCCCAGAACACAGACTTTGCCAAAACTACAGCTTATGCCAAGACACGCCGTCTCCTCGCTCTCCCCCCAGAGTGGGAAGGGACCGCAGCCACCTCGAGGGGGGCAGCACGGCAGGACCGCTGCCGCCGCTTCCCACCGCCTCCAAGTCCTCAGACATCTGTCTGACCTAAAAGAAGGGCTGAGCTGAGGACCAACAAACCGAGCACATCAGCCCAGGTCTGCTCACCCAAAGGCTTCCTACAGATGTCGAAGCATGTTCTTAGAAAAATGGGTAAGTTAAATCATCTACACAGCTACAATTACAATTATTTTGAGAGTCGAGGCTTCATAAGCAGTAGGAACAAATCGTAGAGCAACAGATCTGCCCTGAGGTACGATGCCGCGAGGATTTTTCAATGTTATTTCAATTATACCCTCATAGGTCCCAATAAAGGCTACTCTGGAAAACACAAGATGCACTTACAAGTCACCAAACTGTCCTGGATGACCCAGCTAATTTCCAAACCATGAACATTATTTCCTTTTTCAACAAAGGTAATTACATGGTTTTGTATTAAAAATATATATGCAAGGCAAAAAGCTGCAACTGAGAAGGAAATTATCCATCTAGTATAATTGGGCTGCTTACAAAAACTGTCTCAAAAATTAAATTAAGTAAATGGTTTATAACAAAAAACCCTAAGAAACACTTTTAACTTTAAAGATCTGTAGTATCAAGTTAACTTCAAGTATTTCTCCCCAGTGTCTGGGAAGATTTTTGTAAGATATTGCAACCTCTCATGTGCAGAGTTTTAAAAGCTGTAGGCTCAGGAGAAAAAAAAAAAAAAAAATCTCATTTCCTAAGCTTTTACAAGCTGAACATAACAGCAAAATCTTGTAGATCCTAAAACTGAGGATGCAGAGTTCTGCAGCTGTAACTCCGTAGCATATGGACAACCAACGCACAACCACGGCAATCTTTGAGTAGCTAGAACAATTCTGACCCAGCTCATCTCCATCCTTTCCGCTAAATCAGTGGACAAGTTGCCTTAAGCACACATTGGAAAAGACAAAGAGCATCATCAAAAACTTCTTGGCTCATTTATCATTCCAGCCAATGAAAAGGATTTGAAAGATTCAATCTCAGGTTGATATTGTCTTTTATTTGGTGTCACAGCACCAACTGTGGGTATCAAAACTTGAAGGAAGAAAGGCCAAATTCTGCAGCACCTGAACACTGAGAAACCTCAGAGAAGTCTTGAAACTGGGGGGGGCAAATTTCTAGGAATATGTTACACCAGGTGGTACAGCCACAAAATCTCCTAGAAATACAAGATGTAGCAAACCAGCAAAAATCAAATATTCCTGCTAGGTTCTCTGGAGCAGGTAGGTGTGGTGAAGGCCACAAGGAAAAATAAAGAAAACAGAAGTGAAGAAATAAAGAGACATTATTTATATGGAAAAGAGCCAGGTTGGATAAGGTCAGGTTGGCCGGGGCTCTGAGCAACCTGATCTGGTTGGAGATGTCCCTGCTCCTGGCAGGGGGGTTGGACTGGGTGGGCTTTGAAGGTCCCTTCCAACCCAAAGCAGTCTGTGATTCTAAGAAATACCCTATAATATGCTCAAGTTCGTAAGTCCCCATAGAGATACTACTTATAAATGATGTTTTATTATCCAATTTGAGTTCAACATTTCCATTAAAAATACAAGAAACTTACTCGTACACTTTGATTTACAAACCTAAGGCTGAACACTACGATCACGGGAGGAAAGGGGTGGGACGAGGTAGCAACGTTCAGCAGCCGCACAGACAGAAAGTGTCGGGAGGCTGCCCGGGAGGTGCAGGCGAGGAGGGAGCGACGTTTTGGCTGCGCGACACCTGACAAACCGCAGCGAAACCCGTGTAGGGCCGGCGAGGGATCTGTTGCAGACCGCAGGCCCGTTTGCCGATCCAGGATATTCCTGGATATTCATCCCCTCCATTCAAGTCCAAAGAGGTGAGGGAAGGATGGAAAGCGATCCTTGAATAGACAAGCAGGTAAGTTACACCATCCAAGCACATCTGCCTCCGGAGTGAGGGAAACGCTCTCCAAAGCCGCTCCAGCCAGGCAGAGGCTGTTATTGAAATATTGCCTTGGTTCATGCAAGTTCCTTTGACGTTTCAGAATCCTAAGTGTGCTGCAAATTCAGTGAAAAACAGATTCCTCCCACGACAGAGATCTCATACACCAGCCAATCCCCCTGGATATAAAATTGATCCCCAGGAGAAGGGAATGAGGGACAATTTTAAAAGACCATCACAGTGCGGGGCTGGCCAGAGTCAGGAATCAGTCTGCCCATACTCCAGGTAACTGCAGTAAGCACTCTGGGATTGGCTCAGCATTAATCCTGATGAACTGTCAACTAATCATTTCATCTGCATTGGTTATAATTAGCGATAAATAACTTGCAAAGAGTGAGAAATAGCTTGTCAACAACACTCCATTGCTCTTAAAACTGCCACGCTCAGTGAATCCTGGGACATAATCGCACAGCACATACATATGCACATACATACGGACTTCCAAAACCAAAACCTCCAACATCAGAAGGAAGTTTTCAAATTGTGTGAAGGTGATCTTTCTCTATACTCCTACAACCATAAATTGTGGAGAAAACCCCAAACAATCAGCAGTATGTATATCACGCACAGCACTGACAGGTCAGCATTTGCTCAAGTTAAAATAACCGCTTACACACGGAATGCAGTACTGAATTTCCAGGTCAGCTGTCCAGCTGACAGGAATTGTGAAGAATGCCCCGATGGGTGGAAGTCTATGAGAACCATCGGGCAGTGCAACACCTGCACAGCGGGGAAGAACCACAGCTTGAGCTGGGAGGTGGAAGCAGGGAAGCGGCTCCAGCTGGGAGCCAGACACCAGCTCCACTCAAACACCCTCACCTCCCTTTGGAAAGGATGCAAAAAGATAGGGACCATTTTAAGTGAAAGTAATTCATCAGCTGAACCTGATGCCTTGGTTTTCCACGCTACTGAGATAGCAGCCCGAGTCTAGGCACAGCCTATGGAAGTCAAAGCAGGTCACCGTCAGGGGAGAACGTCACCAGCTCCAGCCTCCGTACCGGCCTGCCGCAGACTCGTGATTTCTCATGGAAACCAAAGGTTAGCAAGCCTTTTACTGAAGAGAAAGTGGCAAGCAGTAACAAACTCCACAGCGCTGGTGATGGCAGACAGAAGATAACGGCAGTGTTCGCTTCCAACATATTCATAAGCGCGCGATGCCTCCGCAGTCGGATAGCGTTACAGCTGGGCTGCAGAGCCGGTAAACAAAGACAGGACTGGAACCTGAGCTGGGTGGAAATTTGTGCAGGTTCCTGCAGGGGTACGGGTTTTGCTAGAGAAAAAACCTTTGGCACAGCCATTTCCTGAGGCACCACGTCATACAGGTTTAATGAATCGATTTAAACTCCAGCAAAATTTTAGGAAACTACTTTTAAGGACTCAAAGCTTCGGGTGGTTTCTAAACGTGACAACCACGCTAAGACATTTCTGCGAGATGTAGGGACCGCGCGCGTGGCTCTGCCAGCAAGCTCTCCAAGCAAAGGACTCGCAGTTGGTTGCAGCACAGGTCTTGAGAAGGACGTGTGCAGTTTTAGTTCCTTCCAGTGGAGGACAGTGGTTTACAAGAGAAGGAATTAAAGGCCTGCATTTCATCTGGCAAGTTACCTGTTTCCTCACCTGGGCCGTGCACAGAGAGATGCTCCCCAGGTTTTCTGTGAGCTGACCATGACAGGCCCCAGGCTGGGCTCTACCCGCGTTAGTCCAAAAACCAACGGTTGATTAAAACTGAGCCGGAGCTGTAGAACGATCACTGTTCGGGGTTTCAGAAACGGTGAGTTCATGGCAAAATCGCAACGTATCATCACCACATTTCTAAAGCGGAGCAATTTGAACCAGTATGTAGAATGCTGAAATATTTTAAGGACTTTTTTGAACTATTTTTAGGATTCAAGATGTATCAATTTAGCTCTACAATACCGTGATTTCTGTCTGAGTCTGCACCACTTTAAAGGCTTGATTTCCACAGGGAAAAATCTCTTATGTAATATTTAATATTTGAAATAAAATGCTGAGAAGGCATGGATCTTAATTATTTAGCTTCTGACACATACCCTCCCTTTAAAAATTCAGCGTCTGACTGCAGATCTAAAAGACTTTCCTATAAATAAGTTATCTTCTCAGAAGCTGTAACAAATTTCCAAAAGTATTGCAACGGTTCTTAGCTGATCAGAGGAAGCACAGCACTATTAAAATGTAAAAAATATGTATCTGAATATTATTTCAAAGCACCAGACCATTCCAGGTTGCTGAGGTTCTATGAAAAAGGCTTGGTGAGAGCATCTTTAGCAAAGTGATGCGACCTTCCCCGCTCCAAGTATTTTCTTTCCGACGAGTCACGTGCAAGATTGAGGGAGTAGTTATAGTTTCTCTTATCTGCAACAGACCTGTTTCGGCAGTGAGTGTCTTCTAAATGGAAAGCATTCTAAATTAATTAAATAAACCTCAAGAGACAGTAAACTAATTATTCTGGGCATATATAAGATGCTGTTGAGTTAATCTCTATGAACACAAGTGAGTTAAGTTTGTATTGACATATTGGGCCAAATTTATTGTCAGAGAAATTAACTTCGGTGGAGTTAAGCCAGGAGTGCAGTTTTCCTCATTAAGTAGAAATAGGTCTACCATCTGAAGTGTGAGGATTTATTGCCTCTTGGGAAAATCCTATTACACTCTCGTTTACAAATGACTACTCTTGCACACTCATATGCTTCGAAATGCAGAGGACTTTTGGTTTAACTACCAAATAGTTGGACTGTTACATGTGACCTCCTTCAAGTGAGCACCGACTTCAGCAGAGAGGATGCACGGAGTGCTGCTGAACTACGTAAACAGCTTATTCCTGAAGCTTCCCTACTGTGTTCAAAGTCCATGTACAAGCAGGAGACACAAGCCTCATGTCTAAATCTGACATGACTATCACAAAATGTAGTCTTTGTCTACATTTAGCCCAACAGAGTTCTTTTTGAAAGAGCATCTCCAATAAATTTGCATCTACTGCATGGATTCTGCAATTTTTCCAATGTGAAAATCATTATTCATCCAAATTCTATAACGACCGTGTTAGACACTGGTTATTAAATGTCATGTATTAATTTTTGAATTATTTTGTACAGAGGAACAGAACTCAAATCAGTAATTGCTACCACTTATTAAGCAGCAGACATACTAAGAACCCAAACTAGCACAACGCTAAGCAACGTATCTTTTTTTGAGCTTTCCTAAGTCATCTGTCTAGAATTCAGAAGCATGTCACATAACTACTCAAGACTGCGTACCAAAGGTAGAACTGTTTTAATTTATTGTCTTCTACTTTCCACTAACCGCTGGATCACATAAGTGTCTTAAAGAGAAATCTATTTTCAGCACGGCCAAAAGAGGCTAGAAAAGTGCCTGCGGGCAAACCGAGACAGGCTTTGAACCAGGCTGCAACCATCCGGCCACAGAATTTGTGAGAACTGGCGTCGTTCCTTTGAAAACAAGGAAATTCCCTTGACACAAAGCAAAGGCCCCATATAATTATTAATATTTTCTGAAGTGTTAATATCTCTGCTACCCCACCCTCTCTTCTTATGGAGGTCATTCGTAATAAATCTGTATTTCGCAGTGCAATTAATGGTATCATGTGCACTTGTTTTTCCAGACTCCTTACTCCAATGTGAGTAGAAGACAACTGCAGCACAGAAAAATTAATCGGAAATCAGCCTGACTGTGGGACACTGGGATATGTGGGAACTACCACCACTGCAACCTACTTAGTAAGCAAGAGAAAGGAGAGATGAGGCAGGGAGGATAATCCCACTGGCCTTTGGGATTACGGCCTGGCACCTACACCTAGTCTGTCCCCACCCGGGCTAGCGCCCGCTTAACAGCAGCACGGGCGTGAAGTTTGCATCTTATTTAGGCTTATTCTCACCGCTATCTGGCAAATGTAGCCGGAGCGTGGCTGTAAATACCCCTGTGAAAAAGAGCAGGTTAAATTACATTAAGGAAACATCCAAAATTACTAGTTTTAAAATCAAAAGCCTCACTGCAGAGTATTATGGTGATCACTGAGAAAATTGCTATCAAAGCTAGAAGGCTGTTTTCTTAGCAACACCAAGAGGATCTTTTCAATTGTTCTGCCAAGATTCACAGCAGCCACAGAGATGTTTAGCTTTTTCTGAGGTTCATCGTTGCATACAGCTGCTGTTTCAGCCACAGAAAAGTGTCAGCCTCCCGGAGAGTCTTAATTAAATAAAAGGCAATTTTAGCGGGCGGGGGGAGTATCATTGTGAAGAGAAGCCTTGCTATTTGGATGTCAATCTACATAAAGCTATATTGCTCTTTGATTATGTTTGTAGAGTGCATTCAAATCAAAAGCAAAATCATTGCGGAATGAGTCTGTTTGACTTGGATATCACCAGAGTTCAGGTCGAGGCAGTCATTAACCTGTGTTATTTTTCAGCACACATTCTCAAGAAAAAAAGTGAATCTCAAAATTTTAAGTTTAAGAATCCTTCTATTGTCCCGTTCCCTAACCCCGCTCACAAAGAGGATGAAGCACGGTGCCCACTTTCTAGAGATGGCAGGGAAGGAGGAACGGTAAGCTACTGCTGTTCATCAGGAAGGCATTCCCAAGGGAATGGTAACTCTCACCTGAGAAGCAGCAGTTTCCTCATTACAGGTTAAGAGGAGAAGCATTCCCTACTAAAAATTACTGTGAACACCAGTACTGAAACCTTTCTCCATCTCTCGTATCAAAGTGTTGTCGCTGCTGTAAGCGCCAGTTGACTGTACAAAATGACAAGTATCCAGGCACATCCCTTGCAACGACTGGCATCTGCTTTGGAGTCATTTTAGTTGGTTTGAATGGCACTAATTAGAAGTAGTTACATATAAATGACATCCCAAAGACTTGACACAATAAACATTGCTATCTAGTGCCATTCATTTGCTCTCCCCGTTCAAATATACACAGTATTTACGATAATTTCCATGTTCACTGCCACCTTTATCCCACAAATAAGGTCACGAGACAGACAAACAACAAATATGTGAAGCACCACACGGAAGTTGAATACATAATAAGTTATCAAATGCTCTTTAAAGCATCAAGGCCAGGGTTTTGATTGCTTCTGAAAGTTCATCACAGAACAGTTTGGGATGGAAGGGACTTTAAGGGCCACCCAGTCCAACCCCCCTGCCCTGGGCAAGGACATCTTTCACCAGACCAGGTTGCTTAAAGCCCTGGCCAACCTGGGCTTGGACACTGCCAGGGACGGGGCATCCACAGCTTCTCCAGGCAACCTGGACCAGTGCCTCACCGCCCTCACAGTGAAGAATTTCTTACTTATATCTCATCTACACCTACTCTCTTTTAGCTGAAAGCCATTATCTCTTCTCCTATCACTACACGCCCTCACAAAGAAGCCATTAAGGGTTCTTCTTAACACCTCTCAGTGAGCATCAATCGGCCAGGCAGCTTTACAAACATCCCCAGAATTTCCTCTCTATTCCTCTCTATTCCTCAGTGCTACCCGCACAAAATGGTGCTAGTGAAAAATGAAGAAGTTTCTATCCTCTCATGGGTGTAGACTACTAGGAGGGATAACTGAGATCGGTGCTACCAACCAGAAACTTCTCAGTTTTTCTTTTGCTGACTAGGACGTCCTGTTTCTGCGCATAAAACCGTCAGGGCGATTTGTACATTGCAAGGTTTCAGATGTTCAAAGAGCAGATTAAATACAGATTATACAGCCGCAATTAAGATCATTAGCAGACGTAGCTGCCCCAAGAAAAGGCTGCAACCACCTAGTGACTTTCTTTGATTTCCGTCATGCTGCATTTTTCGCATCCCACTGCCCTTTTTAGACTTACTGGTTTTTTAATACCCGTTCTACTGCACGGTGTCTTTAACAGCTCATCCCAACTCTCTCACAGCCATAGTGGCACAACATTATTTTCAAACACCTTTAAATAGTGCTGTTGATTAAATAACTCCTCACTAAGGTGATTTCAGGAATTCAGAGTGTCTTTTAAGGTGTAACCTTTAACATCAATTGCACATACAGAACAGAAATTTAAGTTAAGCTGACAAAATTACATCAGTAACTTTCAATGCAATGTCAAATTTCCAACACACTGTGTATTAACAAACAAGAATAAACTATTCACTAAATGTTCAAACTTTTAATTTTTCTTAATGCTGTTTTTGGACATCACATTTTGCATTTACCTTTGTAGAAGATGCAAGCAGAGTAACTCTAATGGATCACATCCAAAACAGAACGGTCCCAAAGATTGCTGGGACCTCACAGAACTCTGAATCCCTTCCACCACTTCTTAAAAATTCGCGTATGCAGCTTCATTTTCATTGTTTCAGATCTCAAACAATAAATGCATTTTTTTTTTCTCTTAAATACTCCCATTCCCAGCTCTAAAGGTATCCACACTTGAAAGCGCTTGACGGAGGGCTTTGGAGCCCCCATTTGTTGTAGTCCCAGCATAATAACAAATAATAGTTACACCAAGCAACATCACCGCGTCACAAAAGAGGATGAATAGTCTTGATTTTGCGTCCCTGCTAGTATCACAGAGCAAGGGAGTCTTTCCCAAAACGACAGATGAAACATTTCTCAGGCTCTAATTCATTATTTTCCAGAACGGAGACAGTTAACATGCAGCCATCTTTTTACTTAACACCCAGTT